>JAQGBE010000985.1:0-13257 GCA_034698225.1 Scheloribates latipes | reverse complement strand
ATGCTATGCTCTGAGCGCTCACTAAAAATTGGTTATCATTGACTTCACTCGTCAATGGGTCGGCGATGAGGTCCGCACTCACGACCAGACCGTCTCTTCACTCGATTGCCATTACGTTAGACATAAATATTGGCATATTATCGACGATATGAATGTCGTGTCGACAATATTATTGACTCGTATTTGCGTTGATGTGCGGCTCAAGTCATTCGAGTCTCTGTGCGACCGACCGCTAAAGACCTGGTCTGAAAAGTCTTCTAATGATAGAATAGGATATAATAGTTATGTCTGTTATGTCTGTTCGCTCTCAGAGACATTTCTAATGAATCGTCACAAATATCAACAAAAATAATAACTGATCTAAAGATAAATGTCTCATAACTTCCTTCACTTACAATCGATTTAACTTTTCATCGATTTTCTGTGTTCTCTGTTGTTCTCACATATTTTGCTCGTTTGCAGAGTTCAGTCTTCATTTGGTAAGAGAGGGTCGAACTCACTATTGTCTGAGCCGTTGTCCAAAATGACCGGAATGTGCTCGATTACTCTTGCTCCAACCATCCGAATGTCGCATATTTGACATTTGACATTGCTGCTCTACCAACATCTCAATATTGATTCACAATTCACAATTGTAGCTTGTTTCATTATTGAAATTACAACAGATATATCGATTTTTAAAGCAATGATATTGAAACGTATTTTTTGAAGCCATTTCACATAAGAATGTTATTCATTAGATTAGTTTTATTCGCCAATTCTAACGCATATATTCATATATTTGAGCGATAATTAGTAGGAATAATGAGTCGATTAGAGGTCTTAAATCAAATTATCTTGGTAACCTTGCTCGATTCGCTACATTTGCTGGATTGGGGTGTAAGCCACTGCACACACAACTCATTATCATTTTGATGGTTAATAAGCGTCAGCTCTTCAATCAAATGTCTGATTCATTAGAAGCGAATGCAATAACTTGTGAGAGAATTAGCAAAAATTTGGAAGAAATGAGATTACAGTGAATGCCATTTAAAAGGAACACTGCTTTAGACGAACCGCTGGTCACGACTCCAATCACATAATCCGACTCAAAATTCCTTAACAAGGGCTTATTGGCGGCATTCGACTGACAAATGTCAGCTCAAAATTAGTTTTGTTCCAATCGACAGCCAGATATGTATTATTTGTAATATTGACTCGCTTTGGAATAATTGTCATTCAGTTAAAAATATTGAATCGAAATGCAAAATGAGTTGGGATTAGGAAAATACTAATGAGTTATCAGAGATGAGACACTCATTCGGATAAATAGATTGCAAAATATGAGCCAATGTTTGCATTTTGTCCACTAATTACTCGGAATTACATGAAAGGACTGGATTTCCAAACATATATTCATTACATTTACTTTTCAGACAATGTTTTCTTTGCTAATTCCTGTTTGAATATTAAATTATTTAAACACTAATTAAATAGATTAGAAAATGCGTTCACAACTCTGTGAGACTTTTTTCAAAAAATCTATATCTGAAGTCAAAAATCAATTTCAGTGATGTATTAGTGGTCGGATCGGCCTTAGAGTCAAAAGTCTTATCTCGCAAAACCAATAATTAATTTCGAGCATAAAAGATATGATTTAATATGTTTTGTAACGGAAGTGTCGCTCAAATGAGGAACTGTTGGCGAAGACATTACTGGATCTGTGTTTGTGTGCAATGAATTCGGATGTTTTGCCAAACATATTGTCGTATTTGGAGTGCAAACAAATGGTGCGAACGCATGGAAAGGGTTTGCAAACAGTTTGGACAAAACGTTCGTCACTTAATTGGACAGAAGACCGCTTAAGGCATCGGATCTCAACTCTTCTATCCTTTCATTAATTATATGCCAAAACCCGAACACATTTGCCGATCGATAAATATCTTCGGCCACGAAGTAAGTGCTGACTAGTGCTCACAATAAGGCGCCGATTGTCTCAACAATTAAAAAGTTGGAACACTTCACGAGTGTTGAACTGCCGACAGACCAGTGCTGGCGATAATCGAGTCCACATCGGAATGGAATTCAATCAAACCTCTAATCAATTGGATCATTACAGAGCCTATCATTGCAGTCAATCTCTTCGTCCCCTTCGCGGTCGTCAACCCATTTGAGTCAACCATTCTTAGAGCCAAAACATTTGAGACTTCATTAGATTTGTGACCAAAACTCAAGACATTACTAATCATTAAAAGCCATTTGTTTTAAAATAAAACAAAACAAATCTGACCTTTACTACAATAATGGGTAGGCGTTAGTGAGCATGAAATGGCTGAGTCGTAATCAAGGCAATTGCATTGGAACAAGCTCAACTCAATTCAATTTCGATTCTAACTCAGAAGTAGAGCCAAAACTAGGACTCAAATGTCTACTCATTTTCGGTTCTTTACAATTCAATCGGTATTTGCGATCGAAAATATATAGAATCCAAAGAATGAGTTCACGAAAGTAAGGCTCATATTGTTAGTCATTGAGTGGTATAACCGACATGTCTTCGGTTGCCATTCTTCTGTGGCCAATGATCTGAATAGTCTCGATGTTATACATTTAGATCTGCTCTAAGACGACAGTCTAATCGATTACAATCTGTTTTGTAACGACTTCTCAGTAAACTTCAAATCGATTGCAAATAAATTATTCACAATTCGATTACAAAGAGAGGGATAACTGAGTGAAGCACTCAAAGTATTTATGGCTTTAGCTCTGGATTTAAGGGGTCGGACACCCAGTGATTAATTAGATGTTTGAGCGATCGCTTTCAAGGATTGCCATTAAATTTATTAAATCTAATAAATTAGACTCAAATTCGAGACAGAAATCGAAATGAAACCGAAATTCATAAACAGATTATCACATTTCGCTCGAATAACTCGATAATTATTTTCGTTATTCAGTGTCTAATCTTCTTATAACAAGAAACTACTGAAAAAATGAATTCAATTCCTGATATTTCTCTCTATTTCAGGCCTTTCTTTATATTTAGTTAAAGGCTTGAGAAAAATCATTACTTATAATATTATGATATTATATACAGATTTTAAATAAGAAAAAATTAAATAAGAAAAAATGTTTTTGCGATAATTTTCATCATTGATTTCAAAGCAAATATTTATTTTTGATGTAATGTAAAGGCTTTTGAGTGCAAACCATAGGATTAATGCCAAGAATTTATTCTTAAATTTCGAAATAAGAGATAAGAGAAGTCTCGTATTCTGGTGTGAGCAAGATAGCCAGTAGTCAGTTGGGTTTGGCAGTGCTGCTCGAGTGGAGTGGCCTCTATGTAGCACATGCTGGCGATGGCCGCCGTCGGACAATACCAATACAAATACCGGTATTGTTTAGCCCATTGGAGGCCAACTAAGAGCTTGTGTTACCTATGAAATGGAAATACTCTAAAAATAAGTCATCTTTTTATTATTATTATTTTTTGATTTTGTGCAGAATCTCGACTCATATAACGAGAGTCTCTATTATAAGTGGAATACGAAGAGTGGAGTGAATTCCCATCGGATTATTGCAATCAATGGTATTGAAGCCAAATTCAAACGATTTGATGTCCGCTCACAACAAATGCCTGTATTTTAATAAGTTATGCGATAACTGAAGCGTGAGATCAATGCGACGCAAAAATTAAGGAAAAGCTTTTTTAGTGTTTCCTCTTTGCAGGGATTCGTCGGGAGATCACCAGAAGAGGCATAACAAACAACAATCAGCTATTTATTTGAATCACAAACACGTTTTGAATTCTATTGAGAAAAGAATTGAAACTTTGAATTAGTTTTTCAATAATTTAGTGAAAACCGGAATTCAATTCATTTTATTTAGTAATACAATTCAATTCATTGTGAATTCTATTCTAGAGAATTGTGTTTAAAGATGTATTACATTGCCATTTGAATTGTGATCCGATCTCCGCATTCATACGACTCGACCGACAAACTAATTAAAACTGAAGTCTGACTCCAATCAAACCATTAATGGAGAATATGAGCGAATCATTAGACCATTGGTTTATTGACAGCATATTTGTCACAATTTATTGCATATAATTCGAGTCAATTCAAGTGAGGCTCCAAAGCAGTGATGTGAGCGCTAATCCGTTTGTGTCGGTCTTCGGTGTCGTCTTCGGCCCCTTCGCTCCCATCGGCGCTAATCACACAAACAAACCATTAAACTGGTGTTCACTTGACTGCTGGCAATACTCTAATTAATATTGACTCGCAATCAGATGAATACCTCAGAGCAGACAATCGTAATAAAGAATTTTGTCGTTTCTCTTCTCCTTTACTCCAACTTTCGCTTTACTCTTATTTAATTCAAATCGTCTTCAGTTCATAATTACTGAGAATTTGCTCGACATTTAATTTAACGACGAATTAGAATAGAATGAAGACTTTGGTTGCGAAACACAGAATTCAAATTCGACTTTCGGATGAGTCGCAGGAGAGGCGAGAGATTGTGAGTTAAAGGCATTGATGACAATCTCGGTGCCGGTTATACACTGTGCCTCGAAAATGATATATAATCGCAAAATTAGCAAACGATTCGATATTTTTCAAACATTTTACAGAATTTGAAAGAATGAGAATTCGATTTTGGATTTTGTGAAATATTGGTCACAAAGTGGTGGCCATTGAATGCATTGAGGAGTGAGTGGAGTCAGAAGTGATGAATCAAACGAAGCGACGGACCGCTCGATCACCTGTCCTGCAGTGACCGACTTTGCGGTACTCATGCAATACATGATTCAACAAAATGTATCTCTCAGTGAGTGCTCTGTCGGTGAGAGCAAAGAAAAGCGGAATAATTTAATTCGAGTTAAATCCGAACTCAGAAGAAATGGACTTATTTTAAAGGATCGATATATCGATTGCTATTTATTTCAAGAGACGTCTATTTATATGAGTAGTTGTGCCGGAATACCAGTGCCTCACCCGAGCCAATCGACAAATACATTTTGGCCACACTTTAAAACGTTTGTCGTGTTTGTTGTGTCACTCATTATATCTATTGTGGCATTGATTGTGAATTATATCCCAACTGTTCTTCAGGTCTGTGTCGGTGTGGACACAGTTCGGTCTCTACCTCTGCTCAGCGCTGGCACTGTTTGTAAGCAAAACATATGAGCAAAACATCTCCACTCGAGTCGTGAGCCCATCATTGATAAGCGGAATGAGTGAGTGAATGGCGATTGAGGCGAATGAGCCTCGAATTGAGATAAATTCCTTAGCATATAATGAATCGCATGTCTGTCCGTCTCTTCGCTCTCCAGTTGTTTAGGTGTTCCCAATCGAGAGTCACTCCGAGAGACCGACACTAATAAGTAGTGCGATATTTATTCAAACATCATTCGAGAGATGAGTGAATCGCAGCCATTCTTATCAATTAGGATATCAAATGAGAGACAAGTTATCTCTTTTTGTTGAGTTATCTCTCTTACGAATGAATTATTTTCGATAATCTAATTTTTTTTCTGATTTATTTTCAATTACCAGAAGATTACAAACCATTCATAAAAGGCGTTCAATTAGTCGACAAAATATTGCGAGACTTTGAGAGAGCGTCGAAATTGAGAGCATTTTGGCGATAAATTTTTGGTAAAGTCTTCGACAATTTACACAAATCACAAACAACTGGTTTCTCGTCTCGCAATCAAATTCTAAACATTTTGTGAATATCATGTCTTCTAATTAATATTTCTATTACTTATTTGTCCATGATACAATTGGGTTTCATATAAACTGAATTATTTTTGACTAAACTTCTAATATGAGTCCACATTATTAGAGAATTTGTTGGAAATACAGTTTGGCTTCAATTAACGAGAATATTCAATAGAATTTGTTAGCATTGCATTGCAATTAGTCTAAATTGGAAAAACTTCATTTTATTTTTTAGTTTTTTGTGTCTCCTTTAATAACACATTTATTTGTCACTTGAAATATACATTTTGTTATAAAACACAAAACAATAAAAATATATATCAAGATATAGTATAATATTCGTAGCAATCGATACATCCATTTCTGGGACTTTAAATACATTTTTTCAGATTTATGAGCGCTCTTTGGATGAGATGCTTGGAATCGGTTGCCAACAAAAAGAAATCTGAATAATCTATGTATGGATTGAAAGGAGAGATGCCGTCAAATAAACAATATTCTGGCGATAGAGTCGAAGAGTCGTATCGATTGGTCGTCCGATTGCGCCCCAAATGATACTTATTTGCAATGCTTTTGACGTCGCATTCAAAGCGTCTTATTTAGTGACAATGAAATGAGGATTGGATTCACATTTGACATAAAAAAAAGTGCTTAAAATCAATAATCGATATAATAAAGTGAAGAAAATTTAAGCGAAAAATAAAAAGTTTGTACTTTTAGACCGAAAATCGATTTACAAAAAGTGTTTCCATTACTGAAGATTAGACTTATATATAAAATATTATCATTAGTTTTAAGCGAACACTTGATTCAGAATCCAATTCAATATTTGTTCGAATAAAACAAAAAATAATAATAATTTCTCTCATTTGGAGCCGAAATTCAATGAGAGAGCGGTTGTAATGAATTTATTTTCAAATATATTTAATTTACGAATCGATTACCGAAATTGTATTTTATTCCTCACAACTCACTAATGACACGGAAGTCAAGACTATTGTCGACTTTTATTTGAACGCAGAGAGAAAATCAGTTTTAGGACTGATTCGAGGCGTGTGTCGACGACTCAGCAATATATTTGGCACTCAAACTACAAACTTTGGATCAGATCTTAGTTCTGGTAATTTCGCTTCGATTGTAATTCATTTGATTTCCACTCAATTGACTGAAAAGTATCTAAAAATGAATTTCGTTACTAATCGGATGACATGTGTTCGCACATCAGAACTCAATACAATTATTTACGAGCAGCACATGTGATATGTGTTATGTGTTATTGCATTTGTTGTAATCTCGTTGTCAATCGTTTCTCTCATTACTTATTAATCAAAAAATGTATTTTACAGCGACTGTCGACGCCTGAGGCGACTGTCGGCGCACGAAAAGTCTGGTCGACGACGACATCGCTGCCAATCATTCATCGCTGAACTTATCTTTTTGTGTAACACATTTCACATACAAACCAATAGTCGATCGCAATCTAAATAATTGAATAGATTTGCAAAAAACTAATAACCAATGAAACGTCGGATCAATATTTGACTTCCACTGCATTCGACACAATTCACAGATTGGCCCGAAATGTCGTATATATGTGATTCCGGTTAATCTCGGATCATATTAATGACTGCGAACTTCAATTCAATGAATATATAAAATTCTGTTCGACCGCTCCCTTCCGGCACTCGTCCACCGATTGTAAACCGACTGTCGATTAACGAAACAAAACAAAAATCAATTCATTTGTGTCACTAATTAGGTCGCTGTCCGAGCATTGCCTAGATGTTGCAAAATGTTTACTAAAATTAAACCTTAATTAATGACTGAATGGTTTATTTCGGTCAAGATTTCAAAGTTTGCCGGTTAATGAAGTGAGTGTTAAATGTAACACAACTTGGTTGCGATGATTGGCACACATCTCGATATGACTCTGAAAGGCGAAAGATTGCAAGATTACACCGTTCAGAGAAATTGCAGAGTAATAGCGGTTAATTGTGATCTACGTTAGGCTATTGTGATCGACCGCGAAGTGAATCTCAAATCCGAACTAATTTGACTTCTGATATGAAATTAATGGAACGGTAAGTGTGGACGCGATTGCGTATTAAAGTGCTTAACGAAAAAGCACTCAATTATTGGTAAAGAATAAGAAATAAATGGAAAAAGAATTTTGGAGTGGAGTCGAGACACACGTTATATAACCGATCCTTAACTCAGCCGTAAATTACTTTAAAAAAAACATATTTCAAGACTTTCGTCGTTATTCCCAAACGAGTGTTATATCAAAAACGACGCCAACGTTTGCGCCTATAAATTGTCAGACAAACTGAAGGCTTAATATATTTTTCAATTATTTCATATAAAGTGAGTAAAGAAAAGCGTAAATATGGCGCCAAACAAATTACACGTTTAACCCAATTATTCGTTTGTGTTTTATTTCAATTTTTGTCGCATCCCTTCATCAATATTAATCAGAGCCACAGCCATATGTCTGCTGTCATTTGCATTACCCCAAAATGTATCATGCTCATGTGTCTGCATCAACGTCTATGTGTCCCTGTTCAATTCTAAAAATCGTGTTTTGCCCCTACATGACGCGCATACATAATTGAGCTAGCCTAGTCCTTTATGGGCCAGGATGCAGAGGTGCAGTGTGAGGTGAGCAAGCACATTTGGCACCACTGCCATTGCCATCATTGGCATTATTGGCATTTACACATCGGCGTCATTAGCCGTGCCATTAGGCCCGGGATGGAGTGTCCCAGAGGGCAATCGACCAATTACTGGCTTAACTCCATTCAAATTGGCTTTTCATACAATTTATTTACAAAACATTAGACTTTATTTATGTTAAACATTAATAGAATTGGAATAAAATATTGAATGAAATATTCGGATCATTAAAATCGCTATTCGTCGGTGATTTTGATTCTTTAATGTAACGGAAAATATATTTCTCTTATTCATAAATATCTGAATAAAGTCTATGATTTAGAAAGTGATGAAAAATTGGACGAAAATTACACGAAATTTTCAAACAATTTATTCGCCGAACGCTTGAATCGAAGTCTCAATCAATGAGTTATACGTAAAAAGCTTTTAATGTCTGAGAAAATAGATTCGTCGAGAAGTGCATTGAATTTGATTTCGGGCTGAAATTTTCAATTTGTTGAAAGGGTTTCAATATCTGTCTGCGAGAACATCCAGTATTACATTCGGGACTGACTCGGAGTCTGACTCTAATTCCGAGTGAAATTTGTTCGAATAATTTATACGCTTTTCATTGCATTGATTTATTCAACAAATTTTTGTTTAGAATAATCTGGAATACAAATCAGTTGTTATGGTAAGGGTTGAGACGCTTTCAGCAATTCATCAATTTTTCAGTAAATTCTTGGTCAATGTTCTGATTGGTCGGCACTCGACTCAAATCCAATTCATATTTACTCGATATCTCTCTAAAGCAAAGTTTGCTTTGATTTTGTAGAATAAATATATGGCTTAGAAATGTAATTTCAGACAAATCTGACATCAGTTGGCGAGTGTGCTCTTGGTCTTCGCGATCGGCTCTCTATCCCATTCGATCGGCTCTTTATTCCGTATAAACAAGGCTTCGATCGCTTCAATGACTGCCAAAACAATCGAAAGATTGTGTATTTTTGAAATTCATTTACAATCAGCGAAACACAAATTCATTGTTTGAATTGATTGCTCAATAAAAACGATATTTTATCAAAACTAAGTAATATTTGGTTTGTGTTTGTGTCACGAATTGACCCAAACTTATGAAATATATTATCAATTATTTAGACTCTATTCCAGTCAAAGCGATGTCAAACGCAGGACTCAGACACTGGTTTGTGACCGGAATGGACTCACAATTGGACTAATTTCATGATTTCATGAGTAAATTCTTGACATAATTGAATTGCGAGAATCAAATTGAGGCATATCTGACGTGCCCTCCAATCGGCTGCTCCTCTGTATCTCCAATAGAAGCCAACCTTAATTAACTAATACTAACCTGACTGCCAATACCACTCAGGCTATCATATTGGCAAACTTCACTAGATCCAATAATCTCGCTCATTCCAGATTGTTGGCCTTGGTTAGATAAAAACTCGCGAATTTATACGTTCATATTGATAAAATTGTTTTGGCTTAGTAAACAACCAAGATTGGAATAAAAATATGTCAAATACTTGACCATTTGAGTCAATATGTTATATAACGCCTTAAGTTTGTAAGGTACCAGACCTCTGACGGTTTACCTCTACCGAGGCAAACCCTGACATAACTTTTCCAAACCTTTCACTCTGGCATCACTCTCTAAAATATTCCACTCGACTCTGACATTCCTCACTCTCAGACAATTCTCAACGCAGGAAAGTTCCAAATATTCATTGCCGAAAACCTCCCAGAACATTGACGGTTTGCGCACGGCGCGTGCGCTCCGCCCACAATCGGCACCGGACAACGTGTGTCCGGACACTGAGGTTTTGACTGTCAAAGTGTGCAGTAATCTGTGATTTGTTGTCATTTTGTGCTACAATAAAGTGTGTTTTTATAGACTAAAAACCGTGTGTTTATTGACCGCAAGTGACCGCTACCGCAGACCAGCACTTCCGACCAGCAGAAGAACCGAAGTCAGAGTTCTCTCCTCACTGAGAGCTACGATCCCCCGATCGAAACAATCGTCTACGTGTGCAGTAGCGCCGTAGACTGGTGGAGGCCCTAAGCGTGAGGATCGGCGACTACAGACGACTGTCGTAAACCGCCGTACCTTACAAGTTATACATTGTTTTACCGGTCAATTCGACGATCACCGCAAATGTTTACCTCAATTGAGTCAAAGATTTTATATTTTGACATTATTTGAGTTTTCAAACGGATTCTAATAATGGAATCATGTTTTTGATCAATCGCTGATGTATTTTATGAATTTTGGATTTTCGAAAAAATAATTTTTGAAAATTTTTAACGAATTTAATGCATTACTCGATTTGAATAAAATATCAGATTTTTAGCCCAAAAGGGTATGGATTTGTAAAAGCTTTCAGTCGCTTGAAATGTGGTTCAATTGAAGTGCCGGTCGTTTCGGTGCCGAACCATAAATCAAATAGAAATATGATATACGAATAATTCATGTCTCAAATGTGTCACACTTTAGAGCGGTTTTATATTTTCAGCTAAAAACGATATTTTTGGCCCTTCAGGGATGGCCACCGACGCCGTGCAACCATCGAAATGGCAAAACGATCATGCTCCAATGCTGCATCGCTGCAGCTATACTCCTATCTCATACATGTGTATTAGGCACACAATTTTCTTGAGTACCACGACTACAATCGAATTCACTCGATTCATATTTATAGTCATCTCAAAAATTACTGATGAAATTCTATATCCACTTTGTGGTCATTTTCGGACTAAAACTTGGTATCAAAGCTAAATTAAATCGAGTGCTCGGAAGAGATGAGACATTACTGGCCATCACTGTCTCATACATTTTGAATTTGACAGAAGAACTTACAAAATGTGCGCCTTATTTGATAAATAATGAAATTGTCTTTAAATAATTTCTCATTTTGTTTGACAATCATTAAAAAATTTGGGCAAAACTCGAGCTCTAAAAACATTTGAGTGAAATCAATCATTCTCTGCGATGAGATAGATTGTGGTTGCAATCGAGTATGACTCATATGAGCATGGTGATGGTGATGGTGATGCTGATTCGCCATATTAACAAATCAATGTATAATTTGAATGAATCAAAATAAAGCAAATCTCTTGGCGTATGTGTTGACTCAACACTGTTGAGTCAGCCATCGATAGATTTAACGCATCGAAGATGAGGTCATTTTGTCGCCAATTCTTTCGAGTATTAAACTATTTAATGCCAACAGTTTTGAGACTAACGCCAAGGAATTAATTGAAAGGCTTAACCTCTGATCAATTAATTTGTTGGACCGAAGGAAAGCCTTGAGTGGAGTGCAGTGTCAGTGCTCGCAAAGGAATACCAATAACGCTATTAAAGCAAATCTCTGTAATAATAGAGAAGACATAACGGTTGCAGTCGTTGGCCGAATATGCAGGCGTTTATGGCCTGGCTTTCGCTCTGGGCCTGATTTGGAGGGCCACCGAAGGGCCACCATCAGCATGATCACGATCATGATCATGATCAAACATACTGGCATCGCATCGGAGCTCCACTTAATTAACTGCAATAATAATTATTGAAATGCTTTTTAATTAAGGCAACGCTTTTCGGATCAATTGAAAAGCGAGAGGAATGCGAACCAAAAGTGATGGAGAGATAAGACCTAAGGATTGTATCGGAAGAGAAAATCAAAGCAAACACTCCTTAATCTGAGAGACCAAAGCGTGGCTCAGATTTAAACAAATAATAGAAACGAATCTTAAGATAGAGTCCGAACTGTGAAGGCCTGACTCTATCGGAAGGCGTCTTCAGTGAGCGGCTGAGCGGCAGAGCCGACACCCATAAGACATATGCTTTTTATCTGATCCGTCATATAATCGCGACTTTTTGTTCGTTGGCTGACAACTAACAAACTGTGGGTTCTGTTGGTTCGGCTTTTGGACCCAAAACTCATTAATTAATAAATTGTTATATTGTTTAAGAAATGCTATGAAAAGCCAATATTTTCGTTCATTATATCCGTAATTAATGGTTTCGTTTTGAAAATCTGTTTCAATGCAATCATTTGTCATAGGATTTAATTTATTATAATTAAAGTCTAATTAATTAAATATCTATTGACGTGATGTGCGATCGTCTCTCCACCAGTCAGTCCACCAGTAAATAACTGGCATTATTTAAGAGCCAGATATTCGAAAAATGTTTTTGTCTCGATTGTGATTATCTGATCGCAGCTCACAATACGCTTCCAACGAACCGACCGACTAATTAAACGGGTATTGCCTTCAAAACAATTCACTCGCTTATGCTTATAAAGTTAACTCTTTTACACAATAAGTGAAAAATAATTGAATTTTGTTGTGACATAACATTTAGAGTGTGTCTCGACTCGAATCGACTCGACTCGACTCTCGACTAGCGGCTAATCGGATGTACTTTAGATCAGGTCTTCGCACCATTTCAAATGAGCAAGAACTTACTTATTCGATTACCGTATCAATCAAGATGATTTAGCAACATTTTTGTCTGGAAATTATTCACTATGCCTGCTACTACTGTCAGTTTATCAACTGACCACTCAATTATTGTTGATAACTGACCCAATTTGATAATGCAGTTTATGAATACTACAAGTCTGACATTTCAACTTTCAACCGGAATATTTGTTTGCTTACATTTGCTGGTCTCGCAGACCACTGGTGAGAACCAATGCTTCGGATCAAAGGCTCGATTTAGTGGTTCTCGCGAACCAAACTGTTTATATTTACAAAGTGTCACAATAGTTAACTATTGACAAGTTTGACAGTTAATAGCATTTGAATCAAAGTGTTGTCTAAACGACTAAAATCGCCACTGTTTTGCTAATTGGATAATCTAATGACCTAAACTGACAAC
>JAQGBE010000984.1:0-13260 GCA_034698225.1 Scheloribates latipes | reverse complement strand
TATCCGTGGTGTGTTGCGGGCGTGCGTCCACACCGGGAGGGGACGGATAGCGAGCAAACATTTTTAACTTTTTATTAATCTATAGCTAAAATGATGGAACATTACTGAACTATCTTCGTGGAATCTTTATAAACTTGGGTTAATTTCCATAAACAAAAATCACTTACCTCTAAATTAAACATTTAGCTCGAATCAGGGAAATTCACTGAACTTTACCATGATCATTTGGTAGATCTTACTCATGGAAAATTGCTTAACTTTCATCAGCAAACTCATTATAATGCAAAGTTGAAGACATTTGCACCGATAATAAGCAAGAGCTTCGAGTTGTGATACCTACGCACGTCTATAATCAAGTGATAACAAAATTCATTTACGAGTTTGTAAATAAAACTTTTTATTCATCGCATTAAATGACAAATCAATAGTTGAATAATAATTATAAAAAAGAGTACAAAATTGCAATGAAATCCATTTAAAAACGCACTCAAATTGGTATCAAATCAAACATTACTCTTGCAATCAATCGAATTATAAAAAAGACATCAAATTAATGGCAAAAACTCGTTATTTCAATGGTTTTGTTGTATACTTTGTCGGACAGACGTTTACATCTGAAGGTAGAGTTCAAACACCGAATACACTGAAAAAAATAATATATTTAATATACAAATAATGCTTTTTTGACTCAAAATCCGAGATAAAACTCATAGATAACTCTCAGTTCGGGCGTAGGAATAAAGGTATGCCTTTTGTGGGCTCAGCCCTCAGTTAAAGACCCTTTTCGTCCAAATAAACAGAGGATTCAAACCTCCCGTTCAATCAGTTTTAAAAAATATTTCACTGCTTTAAAAAAATCCGATAAAACTTTGAAAATGGTATTGCAATTCATAAATTGGTGGCAAACTTGGGCTACAATGGGATGCTTTCATGCGAACGGTGGGCACACACGAGACAGACGCACATAAAACAAACAATTTTGTAAAACTTGGTCAGGAATTGAATACACCTTTGCTTTTGCACGACATTAATCGGTAATATGAGGACAGTCTAGGAGAAGACGGTATGAAATCGTATTCCAATTTGTCTTTTGATTTCACTTGTTTTCTGAATTAATTAGCATTTGTTTCGTTAAATAACTTAATCTTTTAAAATATTTCAATAAATTCTCAAATAATATAATAATAATTAATAATAATAATAATAAATTGCATATAAAAAGCGAACACTTATTCCGAGCGGAAAAGAGAAGACCTTTTCGTCTCAAAAATTGGGTAAAAAATAATTGGTTTCGTCGATAACTATATTACACATAAGACTCCTCTTCAGAGCTGTTGCCGATGGAGTCGGCCCTCTTATGGACAGTAATGACCTGCGACTTGTCGTTGAGGCCCACGTGAACGACAGTTATGCCCTTTTGGACACCGTTTTGGCAGTCGTTCGCCAGTTTAGTCTTAATAGTGTTGCAGTTGTTGTCCGTCAACACCGGATGACTGGTCTCTTGTGTGCTGTTGGGCCGCGGTTTGTATATACAGTTCTTTGCGTTGTTGTTGGTCTCGATGAGCACCGAAGTCGGACGACCCGACTGTCGACCGACGTATATGTTGTATGAAGTTTGATGAGACGGTGTCTGAGCGGATGACTGCTGAGCACTGGATTGTGGCGACGCGGGCAGTGAGGAACAGTTGAACAGTTGTCTTAATGTGGCCACATTGCAGTTGATGTCCTTCTTCCACTCCTCTGGCGCGAAGTCTTTGGCACTTCTCTGAAGCACAGACACCGGTTGTGAGATGTGATGCGAGGGATGATAGACATTGACGTTGTGGTTGTCGTGATGTCCGTTTTGAGCAGATATCCGCACAATGGGGCCGATTGTGCCGCCCGTCTGGCCTTCACTGGCCGCTCGGGCCACTTGCTTGTGCACCGGCATCGGGCGCCGCAGCCCTGAGTTCTCAATGTCACTGTTGTCCGAGTCAGTGGCCGCCGCGTTCACTCGGACCGGAACCGCCCGATGGGTCACATTGTGCTTATTGTCCAGATCTGAGTTGTATATGCGAACCGATTCTTCGTAGATGTGGTTAGAGTTGGTGGAAGTGGTCGACGCCGACGACGGCTTTCGCATCGGCACTCCGTTTAGTGCTGTAATGCTCTGCGCTCTGCACAGCATTTCTTTGCGATTCATCGCTTCTTGATATGTGGGCGGAAAGGCCAGACCGACGCTGCTTCGGGTCGAGGAAGAGCGCCGCGAAGACACGTTCGATGACTGTTTGGACAGAGTGGACGACATGTTGGACGCCGTTTCCGACGTAGAACTACAAATGCTTCCGACTCTGTCCGACGGCAGACATCGATTGGGAGCCGGAGCCGACTCCTGTCTCATAACACGACCAGAGGTTGGGATGGCATCGAAGTTATTGCTGTTCCGCTGCGGTTCGTAGTGATGGACGTCAGCCCTGAGCGTCACTTGTGTTCCGCCCGAGTGGTTGTGCACAGCATTTGGATATTGACTATTTTGCTGCCACTGCTGGCTCGGGTGGACCGGCGGCGAGTAGGTCAGAGACATTGCCGTATAGCCATTGTCCGGCTCGTCGTAGTTGAACATAAGACTCTCGGCCGAATTGCTTCGTCTCAAGAACTGGCCCGACAGCTGGTCATAGTTGGATGAGACGGGTGCGTCACAACCCAATAAGGCTGTCAGCGGCGGTCTCCGGTATCGGTACTCGCGATGGTTGGGCGACTCCTCGTTGATTCGGTTGAGATGATCGCCATTAATTCCATAACTATATGACTTGGAGTAGTGAATAGGGATGTGTTGGCCGCTGTGCTGGTTCTGGTGATAATGACCGTTCGGGTGTGCGTTCAGTACTTGTCTGAAGTTGTTGTGGCGATAGTTGTGACTGTTGTGACCGTAATTATTCTGTCCGCTGTGGACCTCTCGATGGTTGCCATTGCGGGAGTGACGAGTGATGTAATGGGGATAGTCTTGTGTCTGATTGATGGCTTGGAGTCGGCGTTTCCTCATCACCACGTCGTGACACGAGCCGTCGATACTGACGCCAACGCTTCGACCGTAAGAAAAGGTCACATTTATGTCGGAATCGAGACCCGTCTGATCCAAATGCGGCACAGATTTGGCCAAATACGGATAGACCAGAGGCGACGACTTTCTTGGCGGACTATAACCAGTATGGAATTGGTCGGAATCGCGATCTTCATCTTCGGGCGTATAGAGTTGTGTGTCAGATAAGGTGAGTCCAGAATCTCGGCTCAGATTCGAGAGAGACATCTTATTGCCGAACGAAGAGTCTGGTCCCGAGTTGGGGCTCACACGAGCCGTGTCGTCCATCAACGCCCGCTCCAGACTATCGATGGAAGACTCGCCACCACTGCCGACGCCATTGTCGGGCAAACTGTTCAAACTGTCGGACTCTTCAGCGGCGGAGTGCTGTTTGTCGGCGAGCGCCGGACTCTCGCCCAGAAGAGTCAAAGTGTTCTGACCCAAGAGGTCGGGGCAATGATCGATGAGATATCCAATGAGTTTGGGCACCAGTTTTGACATTTCCTGCAAAAACATCGCAAAATTTTAATTGTCATTAATATTCAGAATATATTTTTAAAGAGCAGTCAAACAAAAGTTCTTTTCTCCGATTATTTGTGAGTCCGTTCCCAAAGTTCTTGTACTCTATTTCAGTGATCAGTGCCTCTCAGGAGTGGGCGTCCATTGGATTCGCTTATTAAAGCGATTTTATTCCTTTCATTAAAGATTTGGTTTTATGTATAATGAGATAGTGAGCCAAAAGCGAACTGAGCCCGAGCCAAAACTAGTCGAACTAACCATTAGAATAAAAGTTAAAATAAAATAGCGAAACTCGAATGGCGAGCACAGCCGACGAATAAATTAAATGTGGAAACAAAAAACTAATTTATTAATCGCGATCTTAAATATAAATTAAGTGAAATGTCTCATAAATCTGAGCCTCGACTAACATTTCTCCCACAACAAGAAGAAAATTGTTTCTTTCAATTTTGGAGATTTGTGACCAAAAATGTGCGAAATATTAATTAAATATTTAAATTCTAAGTGAAATCAGTGGTAATCAGTAGAGACGTAAGACTTACTTCGCATCGTTGTGTGGTTGGCGGCACGTGATTGGCACCGACGGCGTACGTGTGCGGACTCAACAGACTCTGGCCAACACAGACGCCCAGGTTTTGTGAACACATCTTGTTTAGGGACGAGTTTTTGGTGATATGCCAGAGCGCGCACAAGAAGTGCCGCAACAGCAACAGGTTGGCCGCCGGCAGCGCGTCCAACAGCCGCTGCATTTGTGTCCGCCGCTCGTGATTGTTGGCCACATTGATCGCTTCGATCCATTGGCTGTAGAGCTTGGACTGGAGCAGACAGTCGGGCAGTGATCGCAGGAATTCCTAATCATTTTGACAGACAATTAGTTTCTATCTTTTGCCGAATTATTTCCTATTCAGCGCTATTTAATTGATTTTCTCAATAAATGTTTAGTAGTTTTAGTTTAAAAGTTCACAAAATCTCAATCTTTGAGCGCATTTTTCTTCCGATTTTCCGCTCAATTCCTCGTAAAGAGTGTCAAAAATAGTTGTAATAATAAATTGAGTGCAATATTTCAAGGCATCAAACTGTGCGAAAGGGAGCAGAGGGCGAGAGGGCAGGTGTGATGAGGACTACCTAACTCTCTGCGGTGGAGTCGGAGTCACTTCGGAGTGAGGCTTACCTTAAACACAGAAGCGATAACAATGACGGGAACGTCGCCGACATCGGTGTTCGGCTCGGACTCCAGCTTTGCCCTGAATTCCTTGCAGACACGAGCGTTGGCCGACTTGCGGAAGATGCCGATCGTGTACGGACCCTTCGCAAACAGTTCCTTGAGCATATTCTGTACAAGCGAAGAGAAGATTAATTGCACGATAAGAACAAACGCTGTTGTGTTTGGCAAAAGTGAAACCAAAGCCAATGCCGAACAGTTTGTTAACCGAAGAGTGAGACCAACAACAAAAACGACAATTCATTACTGCATTATTCTGTTTAATGAGTTATTGGTCGCAGAAGAAGAAGTGGTTAATTAAAAATTGTTCTTGTTCTATCATCTTTGTATAGGATGGTGGGGTCGGATAGGATCGGAGCGGATCGGACCGCTTAGCTATGCCTAACTCTGAACCATCTGAGGTCAGCTCCGAGAGTGAGCCCAAGCGAAAACTGATTAATTTCTTATGGAAAAGAAGCAAATATTCGTTAGCAAAGTGTATTCGTCTGCCACTTAAGAGGGGTTATCACAACACAATCTCACTAACCATTACTGGTTTTGGCAGTTCTTTATCATTGCACAGGAGATCCAAATGCTGTCCAAACAGTTTATTGCTTTTGGTTGGCGTCGATGGTTCCGACGATATGCCGCTGTCGAGCGACAGGTAAGCCTTCAGTGCCGTCTTCTTGAACGGCCAGTTCAACGATCGCCTCTTCTTCACCGACTTCTTGGTTGAGCTGCTGCTGTTGTCCAGCGACGCACTGTTCACCACTGTCTTCGGGTAGCACTTCCTCAGGTAGAATATGCAGTTGTCTGCAGTGATATTGTTGATGCTGTGGAGATCGGCCGACCGGTGCAGTCGGTCTCTGACGAAGTTCATCTTGATGGTGAAGGGGCAGTCCTGGCCGGTCAGCTGATAGGTCTCGTCGCGGCCCGTCTTCACCCAGAGCTGGTACTCGTCGGTGGGTCCGCCGCACTTGAACTTGTTGATGGCCGACTTGAGCGCCTCGCGGACGGTGTCCCGGTTGGTCACCTTCACCAGGCAGTGCTTGTCCTCACTGGCCACCTGGTCCCAGTACGATATCTGGATCAGCGTGTAGCTCTTGTCCTCCTTCTCCTTGAGCCTTGTCATTGTCCTTGAGTGAGAGTCCTCCTTGTTTTTCGAGGGAAAAACATTTTTGAAAGCATTTCTTTCCAAAGTCATGCACTGAACACAAGTTAGTGCCTAAGCCTAGCAGAGACAGAGACAGAGACAGAGAGGCTCAGCATTGCATTGCACACACACTGCGGCACACACTGTGCTGTGCACTGGCACTGCACTGCACTGCAGAGCACACCGTCTGATGGCATCCAACACTTGCACTGATCACTGATTCACTGCTCCAACACATCCACTGCTCCGACACTGACTCTGACTCCACTGCAACACTCTGTGGTGTACATCGACTGCAATGTCGAGTGGATTCTAGTCCCGGATCCGACTCGAGTGCGAGCTAAGCACAGACTGATCACTGATTGCTCACTGCGAGAGTGAGAGCTCCACTCCAATGGCATCTATCAGAGTGAGCAGGTCTGCAGTATGAGTATGACTACCATTTTGGGGGGAAGGGAGGGGCAGTGTAAGTGGGGTGGGCGCACCTGACATATCCCCATGTCGACTCTTCACAATACTCTTATTCAGCTTAATTGTGTCTAGATTAAAATGAATTTAATTTACGTGAATTCATAATTACTAATTATTATTAGGCATGGTAAATGATATTTAAGCATGGTTAAAGTCTGTTCAATTCAAAATTTTCCATTAATTGGCTCAATCTTCCCCAAATTTTGACCTAAATAATGGCTTAATTCAGTTTGATTAAGCTTAATTGTGCTAGAATCAGTTTAGATCAAGATGAAATGGGTGGTCTTATCCTGGGCTTAATTCTAGCTGGATAACGCGAAGTTTGATGTTGAGAAGGGGATTAATGGCTGTCCCGCTATTTGCAATGCCTGGTCTATCATGAGATGCCTGTGGGCTTAAACCGAGAGACTGAGCTCAGGCTGTGCTCCAGTCAGCAGTCAGGGAGAGCCGGGAGAGACGCAAACGCACGCAAAACCAGTTCTTTCAGCTCTGGTCGTCGTATTCACTTAAATAGTGAGTCTCTCTCTAATCTCCAATATTATTAAGATAAGGGCAGTGTTTGGTATTCGCAAAAAGCAAGGCTCAGGTGCCAAAGGGAATGGCGATCAGTCCGGCCGATCAGCTCCACGACCACTGTCTCCAATCAATTACCAATAAATGGCAATACCTCTACACCTGTGCTGTCTATTTGGTGTCGGTGTGCAAGAGTAAAGTGCATTACTGTTAGACCCGATAGAGATATACTGGAGAGTAGAGATGTATTGGCCATCGAGTCTCTCGAGTCGGCCAAAAGTCACTCAATTTCTCTCTTCTCTATCGAAAAAACGTTTTCACTCAAAAGTGAATGTCTGTACGAAAGCGTCGGTAAAAACAGTTTTTGGAATGGCTTCGGGCAACGAATTGCTTTGTTGTTATTCTTAACCTTGCTCAAACCAATAATTATTCTGTTGTTTCGTTTGACACTAATTCCACAGTGAAGTAAACGAATTTTTCGTTAGAATCTTTGCGTTAGAAGTAGCTTGCTAGCTTAGTTATATTCAATTAGGGCCCTGATTAGTGGTCGCTTGTGTTGAGTTGTGCAATGAATGTGCTCAGAATGAACAGGTTATCCAAGTTTATACACAATTACACACAAATGTGGGATAAAGGCATGAAATGAATATTTATTTGTTTTGTGCGTTCGTATCAATCGATTGTATGTCTGTACGATTAGGTACAGTATGGTTGCACCTAGCTGTGTCTATGTGTTAGCTTGTCAACATTATGTAATTGTACATTGTTCTCATTGCTTGTGGACTCGGCTCAGCTTATGCCAGTTACTTAGTCGGGGCGCTGAGCAGGTGCCCCACAATCTGCCTCTAGAAGAGAAACTAGCTCATTTGTAATTAACATGAGCTCCTCTCCAGACTGGAGTCACGTTCACTACCTCTGGTCATATACCTGGAGTGTGAGCTCACTATTGTCGGATGAAATGGATAACTATTTTTGTTATCGTTTTCGTTTTGTCAATTATTGGCCAATAAGTAGGTTATTAAACAACAGTAATCGAAGCACAGACAGACAGACAGAGAGCAAAAAACAATGTGATTAAAATTAATCTAGTTATATTTAGGTAAAACCGATTACCGATAAGTCATAAGACATAAGACTTATGAAACTTTTTGTATTTCAGATCTCGTATCCGAAAGAGAAATGTAATTATAATTTTATTCTGTGATGTCATAAGAGGTTTGTGTTTTTCAAAAGCCAAGAAAAGTTTCAAAGAATGTTTGAGCACATGATTCGCGTATTTTCGTTACTCTCGTCATGTATTATCAATACTTATTATTATTCGATTTGCAATTTAATTCTCCGATTGAGTGATACTTTTCATTGAGCACTAATCGTTTAAACTGTTGCCTCGATTATTGCGAAAAAGTTATTTCAACCGAAACATTGTTTTTTGGTCTTAAACGAGAAGCCATTTTAGAAGATAGAAAGTATTATTTTCATAATAAAAGATAAGACGGCTTAAGAAGAGCTTTTGAATTATCTTTTGCTAGATATTGAAAGTATTCAGTTCCCAGCACTAACAAGGAGAGTAGCTAACTAGCTAGACTATTATCTTTTGCGGCGGCCGATGCTCCCAACATTTAACTAGCAAGCTAAATATTGACTCTGGCTATTGAAATGAAGGCTCAGTTTCATGTTTGAGAACTTTTATTTGAGATGACATTCTTGATTGGGATAATTGTTTCAGTCTGTGCGGTGATGGCACTGGCACTGCCACCACTGGGCAGGGATGGCCGTGCCTGGCTTGGCCTGGGATGGTCGGCCTCGTGCGCCTCGCAGGGGGACGGGAGTGGCGCTCCGGCTCTGGTCAGAAACACTCTGATTTATGCTCGATCTAAATGATTTCGACTCCAATCGCCAATATTTGTCTATTTTGGTGATCTATATAACGCTCTCCACTGAGACCTGGCTTTGGAGGACACGACATAAGGCAAACCTCATTATAACGGGATGTTTATCGAAGCCTTAGAACAATCTCTGGTCAGAATATAACGGAAAACAAATTTTAGGCTAAAATGTTTTGAAAAATTATCTAAACTGCGATTGAATAGCAGCGAGGATTCACTTATCTGTAATATATACTAATGAATAGTTTGTTTTCATAGGAATAGGCGATCGGTCGACAACACAACACACGAGTAGAGCAGAGTCTGTGCAGAGTCTGTGCTCAGAGCTGTCCCTCCAATCTGTTTGCACTCCTCTGTGTGTATGTTATGTTAAGTTACGGTCCATTTTCGCTGGAAATACACCAAACAATTCCGTGAATACATTCACATTCACTCTTGACTTGAGGTAACGTTCGCCTCAATTGACTCAATTGGGAGTAAAGCGTCGATAATTGTCTCAATTGACTGCAAAACGCTGTTTCATAAACTTAATTAAACCTTATTTGCACTGAATATGAACTGAATTGAATCCCAAGTATACGATACAGAAATACATATTTATTCAAAACTGTTTTTCTATTCGCTTCACTTCAATATCCAATTCTAAGGTTAAACACAAATGCATTTGAAATTCAATTCATTTCGCTTTTATTGTTTTTTACTGCAGTGACTGCTATACGACTGGTATGGCAGTGCCTCGACTCAACTTAACTCAACTCAAACCCCCTCCCCATTGAGACCAGTAATAAGAGCCCATTGTTGGAGTTGGCATTCACTCGGTTGGTCCGCAGATGTCCCACAGAGTGAGACGACCGAAGAGTTGACAAAATAATATCGGCTTTTGAATGATCGCCACTTCTCGCCCAATAAAGCACTTGAATAGGAGAATGGCATTCAATCGCTGGACACAAGTGTTCGCCCAAAACATGTTTCGTTGGATATAGACCTCAACAAACACTTGTTTTCCTCTCTGCCGAGGCTTGGATTTGAAATTATTCTTTTATATCTTTGATATAAAAAAATTCTTCGCACTTGAAATTCAAGGTTAAAGCTATTGAATATAATTTTTTCGGAGATAATAATCTCATTTTTATTGATTAAGATTAATATATGGACTGAAAAGTGAAAATCTTTAATCTAAAGGCCTATATTAAAGTGAAAGGTAATGTTGTTTTGTTTTGTGTTTCATATTTTTCGTTATCGTTTAATAAGCCATGAAATTTCACTTACATTGTAAGTGATTTTACAACAATAATTGACTTTAATTTCACTCCCAATCGGAGTACGCGTGGGATAACAATAGAGAATGTGTTCTGTTATGTGCTGTGCTCGAGCACAGGCACAGACATGAGTTGGTTGTGCCGCTCAGTCCTTAATTCAATTGGCTTTTTGGTAAATTAGTTCAATTTGTGCCGTAAAAAGACATTGTGATCGTTAGATAATCGATAAATTAGTTTCGAGATTTCGATTTTCTCTGAGCCGACTGTCGATAATTACGATAATGAACACAACAACTGGTTCGCAACCATTGGTGGCTCGGATCAGGTCGTTGAGCAAATTATGCTGAGCGCACCATGTTTATTTTGCTGCACAACTGGCAGCCGATTGGATGCCAAACACAATTGAATGTCTCTTCAAAAGGAAATTGAATACAGAAATTCTCATAATTTGTATATTCAATGATACAAATTCTGATCAATCATTGAATTCGTATATAAATATACAAAACGGCGGTTCACATGAAAAACCAGTGTTTATTCAATTGCCGCTTGAATTGGAGGGATTGGGCACCAGAAGAGTGAACTTAACTGAGACTCAACTCATAACTAGATCCCAATCATAACATATTAAGATAGATATCTAGCAAAAAAAAAATATTCAATTGAATAAAAGGCTTTTCAATTGAGCGAAAGGTAATTCTATTATTCATTAGATAATGCGCTGTGTATTACACATCGGATTCACTCTTTCCTATCGATTATATAAACTCAAGCATTAAATGAGTTTTAATTTTCTTCTTATTATTCCTCCGAATTCCAGAGCCATTTCACTCATGTGTTGCAACGATGAGCCACAAAAAACTTACTTACCATTCGATGTCTATGAGAGTGAGTATAACTTGTTTTACCTCTGCCTCTGCCATAAGTCGAGTACTTTTTTGCTAACATAAACTGAATTATTATTAAAATTCTGGTTGTATTCAAAAAATTAGTCTCAACTGTTGGGCCAGAGGTCGGACCGTTGAGACCGCACTCGACGTGTGAGTGAACCGCATAAAGGACTGCCATCATTGATAGATATGCATGAATTGTGCATGATTGAAAAGTGTATTCCGTGTCAATTAATGGGCCCAAAGGCCAGCCATCGCTGCCATCGAGAGCACAGTCTCTCTTAATTGGATTGCATTCGCCTAACAGTCGCTCAAAAAGTTTTTTGACAGAAAATATTCAATTTAATTGAGAGATGCGATGAAACGAAAGAATTTTCATTTTGTATGACTCCCTGAGGGTTCTCACATAAGGAGGCATATATACTTTTACTTGGAATTACGGGAAAATGTCGTTGCAGTTATATGAAATTTTTCGATATGGCTTAAACTAGCAAGGCAAGACAACAATTAACTTTCCAACAATTGTTTTTCAAACTTTCAAATTTAGAAAATTCGATTGTTGCAGTGATTTTTCCCACATTAGTAAGGCATAAGCTTTTCGCGCCTGAGCCCATTATAAGTCTATGTGAAAATCTATTGTTGCAACAACAGAGTGAGAACCAGGGAGTCATAGAGTATACGCTTTTACGAAGCCTTGTTTTTACAACATTTTTCGATTTAGACTTTTGGAACCATCAAAATAGCAAACCTTTGGACGCAACAGACGCTGTGATCGCCAGTGCATTGCGATTAACAGTTAGTTTCAGTGTTTCTCTCGGCTCTCAAACAACAAAAATCCGAAACCATTTCCAATTGAAAAGTCGTTTCAATGCTTACCTAAAAAGGGGAATAAAACAAAGATATGGTTAGACTTCTGTGTAATTAGTGAACGCATGCAAAAACAATTGACTTAGAATAATAAACTTGGAAACTGTTCAAACTGTTCAAACAATACCGGAATCGGTATCGCTGTTTAACGCAAATGCAAATGAGTCCGCAAATGCTTTTTCACTTCGAAGGCTATTATTATTTAATTCAGAAAAATAAATAATATAACCGAAGAAAGAGTTGCTTTTGTGGTTGTAATAGATTAGAGGATCACTTCCTACAAGAGATGAGCGGCCGATACGATACGATACGATACGAGCGATGCCAGTGATGGACGGGTAGAGCGGAACACCATTAGAAGTGGTGTTCGGTATCTTATAAATTATTGACTACCGTTAGTAACGGCGCAAAAGTCAGATTATGATCGGAGCGGTGGTGAGTCGACCCGACTCTTTGTGCGGATCTCATTTGCGAGTCAGCGATATGTGTGTCTAATGTGGTTCGTGATGTTGGCTCTGACTCTGTTGTGGCCACTCATCAACACAATCGTTGCCAACAATATTCCGATCGTATGGTATATCTGTTCACTGATCGCACAACCCTTTGGCGCACTGCACAGCACATCTCATCTCATCTCTAGTCGGGTTAGCCTTCAATCCCTACCGCATTCCACGAACACAACAACAATAACATAGAAAAAATTAGTCAAAAAATTACCGCTGATTTAGATTCAGATCAAAGACAACACTACAGACTCTAACCTGAAGTCTATTGAAAGAGACAGTAATAGTAGAACTATTAAAGACTCAACCCTTACATTAGAGTCTAGACAAACCCTTACATTACATTAGACTACGGTTTAACTTACAATACGATTCTCTCTCTCTCTCTCTCTCTCTCTCTCTCTCTCTCTCTCTCTCTCTCTCTCTCTCTCTCTCCCCTTCCATGGAATCAAAACTGTTGTGATTAACAGTTATTCAGAATTGAGAACAACATAACAGAGATTGAGTTGAATAATGAATAATAAGAGAAAAAGTTTTTCGCTTATAATCAAAAGTATTATTGAGGCAAAGGAGTAGTCATTAAGAGTTAGGAGGACTTTAGGTCTGACTATCAAAACTCAAAACCATTCCGTGATTACAACACTCGTTGTATATAATGAAAATGAATTTAAGTATTTTTTGGCTCTACTATAACGACGTCTGCGAGTGGTATAATTTAAAGAAGCTAGATCATTTGGGTTTGGACAGGTTTCTAGCTATTGTTGACTGTCTTGTAGAAAGTGCTGCGAATCACATGATAAATGTCTTACGTCTTAATGGCACTGACTTTCATTCAATTAGATTAATATCACGTCTAATCTGAAAAACGTTTTTATTTAACAAATTTAATGTGAATTTTGTTTAAAAATTAATAAAATATTTGCAAATCATTTCACAACAA
>JAQGBE010000983.1:0-13263 GCA_034698225.1 Scheloribates latipes | reverse complement strand
GTATAAACAGAAGATTAAGCAAGGGAAAGCCAGGATAGGCAAGGGAAAGGGAATGGCCGGGAATAGCAGGGATTCCTATAATTTTTTTTGAAAATCGTGAATAATTAGAAGTCGAAGTTTCCTCTTCCAGGAAATGACCATTTTCGGTAATTTAAACCCAATTAAAACTAAATTTAAATTGAATTAAGCCTAATTAAAAATGAGCTTAAAATTGGAAGAACGGCTTAAATCGGACGCAATTAGCCTTAATCTAACTGGAATTTGGGCGAAAAATGGGGGTGTCCTCCCTAATTCCCCCTCTGAAAAAAATGGAAATTCCGCCGCTCTAATCCCCTCACTTAAATTAGCCTGAACCTGCCTATCCCTGTTATAGGCATAGCACGGGTCAGACGCTTATTAATGACATCCAAATCGGATTTGAATGCAAAGAAAAGGAAATAAATAATGGAAACGTCGCTCAAATGAAAGGCCGACCAGAAGTTAACTCATTAACCGATTTGTTAATTGGATTTATTGTAATTATTCTTAATATTAGGTTTTGTTTAATAATGTTTGCCATAAATGCAAATTCGATCGGAAGTTAATTAACAATTCGTGTGCCGATAGACGAGTCCTCGACAGACACAGCAATACAAGTGTTTTCTTAGTCATTGAATCTATAATTTCAAACATATTCATCGAAATATTGTTTATATAGAATAAAAATTGTTATTATTTGAAATATTATCGTAAAAACAATATATTAAATAGTGTTTTGTGTTTCGTTTCACGTAATAAACGACATAACAGTATTCAAATCACGTCATATTCGCCAGAATAGGATCGAAATCGGCTATAATTTAATGGAAAGCGAATCTCGATTTTGCAATGTCTACAAAATCTATTGTTTTAGGACTAAAAATATTTACATATTTTATAGTTTAAAATCATAGTTAATCTAATCTAAAATCACAAATAAATTGAATGAATCCCTGTTTTTAAAACCGACTTTGCATCGATACAATTGATAAGTAATTGTTAAGTAAATGAGTGAATTTCTCGACTATGAATGACACGGAAGTGAATACACAAAACACTGGCAAACATGCGATACAAGTGTCAAGAGTTTTGATAAATGAAGTGACACTCAAAACATTAGCTGATCAATGATCGGTTAGCAGCACAAAGATATTGACTAGTTGTCTTTTGAGAGCTGATAATTGTTTGTTGCTAGACGAGCAAGGCAAGTGCGTTGTATCATTTTAAGCCATTTCAATATATGACTTGTGAAATGTATATCAAGCACATTCTTAGTTCTCAAATCGATTCATTCGTTTTGATAAACATAAGAAATATTATTTCACATTTGTCTTTACGACTCCATTCACTCAATAATACAAAAGTATTTTTGGTATTGATTTTGATGACAAAATAAATAAAAGGAGAGTTCACAGCAATAACCGATTGATCTATACTCTGAATTGCATTCTTCCTCATAGTAAATATCAACACAAAACACAACTAACACAACTAGCAGGTTGTGGCCAATGCTAACTTGGTTCTGGGAGATGTCGTTCTGGTCATTGATTTGTCTGATATTATGTCACAAACCGAATATCAATCAGTCGTAACGAATGCTCGAATCTGTTAATCGAATATAGAAAGAGAGGAATATTGGTCTATAAATGGGCTAATTGTGGGACAAATGAGTATATAATTAGAGAAACAAATGTGTAATTAATAACCGAATCGTTTCGACGCCTGAAAGAGCACTCACTCGCTATGCACTCACTTATGTACTCCAGTTTTGAGACCAATTTTGATTCGAGTAATCAATAGATTGTTTTGGATCTAATGGGTCATTTGTCTGCAGTATTCATACTGCGCTAACTTATTCTCTTGGCATTTATTAGGATATTGACACAAACATTTATAGGTATTTTCAATTTCTGTTTCAACAAAGACAAACTTGTTATCTGATCAAAACGCAATTTATCTCTTGTCGATTGCTAGCCAATATGTAGCAAGCTCAAAAGTGAAACCCATCTAAAGTTTAATTAAAAAGAGAGGGCTTTATCGGGGAAGTCGTCGAATGCATGTTATGTCGAGTGAGTTGTCATAGAGATGTCATTCGAAGAGTGGACAACACTTTTGCCTCAAAATTAAACTCCAATTTCAGAGTTAACTCGTGTGAAGGCATTCGTAAGCTATCGGACAGAGGGTCGCAATCGCGCCCTCGATTGCCGTTTGCAGACCTGATTCGACAAAACTGATGACAAACTTACGGACCGATTGAAAGACACGTCTCGGATGTGAGGCATTGGGTTATTGGAGTAGCGAATGACGAGTCAGTCGATTGGCATAAATGTTGAGTAAGTTTTTCAATGACATGAGTCGAGTGGCGGACACGAGCGACACGACCGCACCCACTGTCCCGTCAATGGAACCGATAGTCATTGGAAAATCAATTGAAGCACAACTTTAAACACATAAACAAAAGTTTGAACAAAAAGAGTGAATCACTTGTGAGGCCGTCAGAGCCACGGATTGCTCGTTGGCTTGTATTGAATGAGAATATTCTGTGTTTTAGTGCTATTCCGTCCCAAATGTTGAGCACAGGTCTGAGCGCTTGCGTTCAAACGGGTCTCTCGTCGTATCGATTGGAGGCCTCGATTCGAGACAATCATTCAGTCAATTAAAATACACAAAACACTCGCAAAACAATTGATATGTTGTGTGACTATTGATAATAAAAAGTAGTTTTGTTTTTAATTAAAAAACAAATTCTCTTATAATTCAATTCGATATTAATAAGCAAACAAAAAAAGTTGTGTCGAAATAAAAGTTTATTTTGTCAAATAAAATGATTAAAGCAATTAAAACTGCATCTAAAATGACGTTTAATTTATTCGAATGATAGAAAAAATAACTATTTCTCGGATTTAATCTCAATTCCCATCGCCTTCCGAATTGCCGGCACTTCCGACACCTCTTTGGGCTTCGCGTGAGTGCCGATAAACTTGGACATAGAGTCGGTCACCTGATTGGCCAACTTTTCCTCTTCCGACGACGGCTTAATCGGAAGTGTCGAAGAGGAGAGCCTCTGATACTGAAGTGACGCCAATTGGCCGATAAGGGCTCCGGTGTCGTCGAGATGCGTCTGAATCGGATCGGTGTTTGTCTCAACGCTCAACTCATTGCTGGCGTTTTGTTCTTGCAATTGAAGTTCACTACTCTTTCGTCTTTCTCTTAGTTTTGATGCAATTTTCTGGTGCTGTCCGTGCGTTAGGATATCGAGCAGAGAGTCAACCAAATTGAGGACATAGTCAGTGTCGGCCGCGTATTGAGATATACTTTGGGCGTATTGGACACCGATCTCGTCCTCGCCGTATGTCGAGAGCAGAAGAGCGCTCTCCTCCTCGTTAAGAGTGGCTTTGGATGAGTCCAATGATGGCAAATACGAACAGAAAGGACTGTCGTTAACGGTTTCAATAGGTTTGATGATATTGGCCTCAACTTCTTTGAATGGCGCCAAAGCAGCCGTTCCCTCAACCAGTCGACCGACCATTGCCTCCAAATTGATGTTATGCTCATAACTATGATTACCGACAATCGATAGAGTAGTGCTTCCATCGGCTCGTTGTCGAAGAAATGAAAAGTTGGCGCCATTTGGTCGTTCCAAAGTCAATCTGTCTGCCGCCATCTTCGCCGCCTTCTTGGCTTCTTCGAGTATCTGCTCGGGTGTCAGGCCATCCTCATCCATTGGTTCTGCTTCTTGAAGTTCTTGGCCGTCATCTATCAGCGGTAATGTCTCGCCGATAATCATAGGTTGCGATTGTACTTCGGGAGCCTTATTGGTTTCAGAGTCGATGGACTTCGAAGGATGTGGTTCATCGACATGAAATCCCAACTCATAACTGCTAAGACCGGGATAACTACGAAGAGCTTCAATTAGCGAATCTTTGTTAAGCAGTTTGTTTTTGGTGTAGTGCCACAGCTTTGTGGCCGCCTTGTAGTAGACGGTGTCGGGTCTGTTGTACTTCTGGCAGTTGTCGCACATCAGCTTCACATCAGACTTGAAGACCAGAAGCGTTTCGTATTCGTTTTGGTCGATCTTCCTCTTCATTGTACTCAAGTCCATCGGATGCGAGATAATCGACGAATATCCGGGTGCTATCATATCGCTCACCGGCCACGCGAAGAACTGTTGGATGTCTTTGCGCTGCAACTGTTTTATAAGATGGGACAAAAATTGCTGAAATTGGCTCTTGGATGAGCTTTTAGAAGAGCTCGAAGTCTTTTGTGGTGATTTGGTAGGTATGGGAAGCGCTCCGACGAGCGATGTTGCGGTCGAGTCCTGGGATTGTCGCGAGTGATGAGAACACGAGCCGTGATGTCGCCGATGGTGTGACCGATGTCTGTGTCGAGAATGCGAGTGACCCGAGTGTGAGTGAGAATGTTTCCGATGCTTCTTCTTTGACTTCTTCTTCTTCATCTTCTTGGACGACGACTGACTCGTCGGCGGCGATAGACCGCTAAATGCCAACAGTTTTGGCGGCGATTCGTTATCATCTGTTTCGAGTCGAAGATCAGGCGGTGGTGGCGGCGGCTGTGTTGCCGTCGGGTTCGGACTGTTTTGGGTCGAGTAAGCGGTCGGCACTTTGAGAACCATCCGAAGCGGCTTCTGCTCGGAGGGATTGGTCTCGGACTCGGCCGACCGCTTCTCTTTGTCCTTGTCTTTGTCTTTGTGCTTCTTATGCTTACGCGAAGAACCCATTCGTTTGCTTTTGACCTTGGAATCAATTTTGAAGCCAAATATCAATCAATTGACAACCGATGACAAGAGTTGGCCACAAATTGGGATCAAATTGGGTGACAATGAAAACGGCTTTTCATCGACTGATCCAACGATGAGTTTCACAGACCGTTCATAAAAGACGTTTCGCTTTGTTTGTAAACAATCGTCAGACAAACGATTCAAAAGATGTCAAAAAGTGGTTTCAATTTAATTAATTTTGTTAAACAGTCGAACAATAATTGCGACCAAATTGACAGACATTTGGATGGAAATGAAATCAAAGAGTTCTACCAAAAGGTCGTCTCAAGTGATGATCCGCTCAACGAGAAGATTAAGCGCGAAGTAAACCGAAGACATGAAAGCGTCAAAAGTGTGGCCAAAAGTTGTGACCAGAAGTCTGAGACCAAAGTCGTGGACACATATATTAAATTGGAATCCATTTTCAAGTTCTGCCAAAATGGCGATCTCGAAGAATGTCGAAAATGGTTGAGAAAGGGCTTCGATGTCAACACTCGCGACCAATTCTTATGGACACCTTTAATGTGCACTTCTTGTGGCGGACACGAAGACATCGTCAGACTATTCCTCGACAATAAGGCAGACATTGAGGCCAAAGAAAAGACTGGAAGAACTGCTCTCGATTTGGCGGTTATTAACGGCCATCAAAGTGTCTGCCAATTAATAATCGATTACAAAAAGTCTAATCAGAAAAGTATTGAAACGAAAGGCCAACGAAAATCCAATCAAAAATCCAATGAAGGCATTGAACGGAAGAACAAGAGATGTGATGTCTGTCGGTATGAATACAAAGGATCGGATGTGACTCACAATTGCTCTATCGTTCATCAAATAAGTCTCAAAAGTGAGAGAAAATTCAATAAATACTTTGAGATTCCGGAGAAGAACAGAGGATTCCAAATGTTGCTCAGAAGTGGTTGGACTCGAGATAGTGGTCTCGGGCCGGACGGCAGCGGCAGAACAGCTCCAATCAAAACGGTGCTGAAGAGGGACCGCAAGGGTCTGGGCATCAGTCACGACAAGCCTCGGGTGACGCACACCGACGAACTACTCTTACCTCATGTCAGACAATCCAAGTCTTCGATAGTTAGTCAACGAAAGCGATCCGAAAGAAGACTCAAAAGGATTGAAATCAAGTTTAGAAGAGATTTCAAATAAATGAGTCAAAAGTTTTGATTAAAAGTTATTTATTCTAAAATATTTTACATCACATTTAAGTAAATAATTTGAAACGTAATAAAAGAGGGATTAATCAATAAAACCGATGATTAACTTAAGTAGAAATCACTTAAAACTGATTCAAACAGAGATTGATAAACAAAGTATAGAAAACGAATATTTTCTCCTAATTCTCAACTTATTGTTTGATTATATAATCAATGGGTTTAATGATTCGTTTGGTTTTCAAATGCCTTCAGCAGAAGATCAGCAAAAATATGCATTTCTTTTAGAGTCTGTCTTACGATAGAATAGAATATAAATTAGATTAGAATTCAATTATTAAAATATCGATCGAAATGACGCGAAATAATGATTTAAATCACAGGAACTTTGCAGCGAAAACGTCAGCCTTTTTGGAGGATAATTACGATTTGAGTGATAAGGATTAGAACCGAAACTAATTATTGATAAATAAATAGCGATATAAGTTATGTAAGGTATGGCTCGTCAGTCGACGTGATCTTGGAATATGAGACGAACGAAACCCCACTCGCCCTGCAAAGGGGTCGCACAGAACGGACACATGGCGTGGAAGCCGTTGGTGCCGTGAGGTATCGGCACCTGAGACCAGTACCTGAGGACAGACAGACATCACAAGAACATCATAAGCATTCACTGGAGACATATGACAAGCCATACCTCGCCGTCTTCTCCGAAGTCATGTGACCGCACGGGTTGAATGCGAAGTTTGGACGAGAGCAGTCTATGTAGAGGGAGGGCTCGATGCCCATGGTCAGCTTGACCACTGGGCCCACATCCAGGCACATCGGACACGTGCGGCTATTGCTGTTCTTGTTCTGACCCCACTCGTGGAGGCCCTGAACGTGGCCGCAGTTCAGGTAAACGTACGGCTGTTTATCTGATTCACTTAAAGACGCACTTCTTCGGGGTATCACAAGTGTGTTGAGTCCCACCGGACACTGAGGGCGGGCGGCGTTCAACTCATCGATCATTTCTTCCAAATGCTTTTTGGTCGGCGAACCAGTCAGACCTTCGGCCGACCGCCACAGAAGGGTCGCACCGCACAGATCGATGAGTGTGCCGTCGGTCAGGACGTTGTACTCGTTGTCGATTTTGGTGCCCTTCTGAGTGGCCGAACGGGTCTCCCGAACCGAGTATATTTCGCCACAAACAGACACTTCTCTCCAAATGCCACCGAAATGAGATTTGGATAAGTCGTTTGGCGACGAAGGGTTGTTCGAGAACTTGATCTTTGGATGCATTATAAGAACTCCATTAGTGGTCAGTCCATCGATTTCCCCGTTGTGTTGCCATTTGGTCGCCTTCTCGCCTAAAAATATATTTCTGGACGAATCGAAACCGGCGGCGAATATGCGGGCGTTATGCGGAGGCTTGCGCTCAATGAGGATACGGCACGCGAAACGCGATATTGTACTTTGCTGGACAAGCTTCTCGGGACTGGACTTGTTCGGGTCAGACATCATCGTGTCGATCACCACGAAGTCAATGGGACTCTCGGAGGAGCGACCGATCTGTGAGACAATAAAATTACCATTACAGATAAGCCATTGTCTACTCTATGACCATGGTGATGCTGCACGCATTACCTGGAACATATCCGTTTCTTCATCGGCCTGATATTCAACGATAATGGCCTGAGATCGCGAGAGAGTGTACGAGATTGAGTGCTGAGCCTTGTCTTGGATGGCCTGCAAGTATGGATCTGTGATTAGACGAGTTGTGTCGGAGGCGAAGAGCACTTACTCGAGTCGATTGCGGCTGTTTTACGATATAGTGTTTGGACTTTTTTATACCGTTGGCATTCTGTCTCTTATATAACAGATATTTGCTTTTGCGTCGACCCCTCTCTCCCTGAGGCAGACATCCATTATATCTGGTAATTGAGTGAAATTCAATTAACTTTTTCGTTAATTAAAACTAATTAAACCAATTAATACATACCCGAGAATAACGAGTTCACCAAAGACTACGGGATAAGACTTTTGCGGAAATGGCTTGGAATCGGTCGACATTAGAATCGGGGGATTGAAGTCGGTTTGACTCAAATCGATGTTCTGCGGAGACGACGGACCGGAACTGCTTGTCGACCGATTGGCTGACAGTTTGCTCGAACTCATCACATGACTGGCATTACTGCCCGAATCTGGTCTTAAGAACCAATGATAAAACGGTTATAAATGTAAATAAATTGATAAAACATTTAATTACAATACAAATAAGTGTCAGATATAGTGGAACCAAACAAAACACTTTTCCCGAATTTTATCTAAAGTTTACGTTCAGATTGTGGTAAGCCTTTGACGATAAGCTAGGAAATGGTTATGTGAGCGCACCGTTCAATACACCCTATCTTCAGTCCAAACGCTAATTGTATTTACCGTCAGAAAAGAGAATCAATAGAAAAGGGAAGAAAACGTATTTAGAAAAAGCATGCGAACAAAAAATAGAAAAGCGATTAATGAATATTTTAATTGAATGGCTGAATGTTTACTAAATTAGCATAAAATTGCATTTCTTATCGGCTGTGGAGTCAAGTTGTTGTCGACCCAAACAAGCCGTGAATGCACTGAACACAAGATATTATAATTAAAGCCAAGCAAAGCACGACTTCGGCGAACATTCGCCTATAATTTGCATAACGGCTGGCGATAACCAAAGGTTAGAATTGGGTCACAAACTGTGCTCAAACTCTTTGTTAATTATAATTCGGTTCCAAACTAATCGGAAACCAGTTCTCAGGTGTTCTCAACCCTAATCTCGTAATCAATTCTTTAAATTCAACAATAATTAGCATTCAATACATACAACACTTTTCCACAGTATTTCGGCACAAAATAAAGTTTTATTTCGAATTAAATAAAACACTTGTTTTACGACAAAATACGATAATTAAACACTAGTTTTGGTTTAATTTGAGGCAACATTTTGGCTGCTAATTGCTATACCAATGATACCCAAGGATTCGTGCAATTGTTGAACAAATTATAGGATAGAGTTAATAACACTGGTGTGATGTGCAAAGGCCTGAAGGGCCGGCCTTTTCCACCACTTGTTCTTGGTATGAAAAAGTGATCCATGAGAGCCCTGTTGACCATTCCTGACCATCACAGACTGGTTTTGCAAATTATAGCAAGTTCACACTGGGAAATAGCTCAATGACATGAGCAATGAGCTTGGACAATGAATACTTTTCTGTTTTCAGCTTGTAGTTTCAATGAATACTAATTTTGGTATTGGATGGCTTGACATAGAACAGAGCCAAATGTCTGGAATGAGTGGATCAGCTGTTGGCTGACAATAAGCTTTTGTTTACATCAAAACTGTCTATCATTTGATCGATTAGTGAAAGGCAATAACAAACAGAACATGAATTCAATTTGCAATACAAGTGCACACGTCTTGTGGCCATCGAGTGATTGTTTGGCCATTCAATTGATTGTCAGTCAAATGCATGCAAAAAGAGGACTCTTTAAATGGACTCACTTTAAATGGTCGGGCATTTCATTGAACATTTCAATGAACGAACTCATGAGGAATGGCTTCACTCATCGCCAGAGAGGGCAGTGACTGATGAGAGGACACAGATCTGAACGTTGAATGCGAGACAAATCTGATTGTGATTTGACTTAACGACCGATAGATTTGTTGATAAATGCGAGCATCGATTGCAACGAAAGTCTATTTTTTATTTACAAAACATTTCATTCAATGTTTCACTGCTTTGCGATCATTACGTTTGCGTCCGATTCAGTCAGAGTCAGACTGTTTGCACACAAATCGCACTCAACTCACACACAACTCATCGCAGCAGACATTCACAGACATTACGCTAAAAGTCTTGACACACAGTCGAGTCGGCCTTCCAGTGGTTGACTCCTCTCTGGACGTCATTTCTGACAATTACTTCTCAATTCACTTCACATCTAATTGGAAACCCAAAGGGTTAGCGATGAAAGTCTAAAAAACTCAACGATTTGTATGAATAAGGTTTGAAGTTATGTCTACAGATAGCGTAACGTTAGGCCAAACATACAAACCTTTAGGCATAGAAAGCCTTAAGACTTGACTTGTGTTGCATACCGACAATCATATGAGACGATGAATCACGCCTTTGAGTAGTGCTCTCAAACTCCAACTCAATGACCAGACTTTTAATCAATTTTCAGAGACATTGCATAAAATAAAATATAAACCCGATTCACAACACAAACAATAGCCTCATCTCAGAGGTGATCACATTCTCAAGATTAACGATTCCATTGTCTTTGAGTGGATTAGAGCCGATGGGAAGTGCTCTGGACTTCAGACAAGTTTTGCAACTCTATTGTATACTCCCCTCAAATAGCGTTTGCAAATTGCAAACTAATTTTTTAGTGCTTTTTAATTATTTATTAATTATTTAATAAATTATTAATTAATTATTTAACATAATATTGGACTCATCCGAAGCTAAGACCAGTTGACAGACAATGGCTGACAATCCGGAGTTAGTCTCCGACTCTGGACACCAGTCATTGCCGAGCGAGACGTCTGTGCCGGCCGTGGCTTTGGTCGACGTCCCGGTTGTTATTAATTATATCCGACGAGTGATACCCGCACTTCTTGAAGATGACAATTGCATACACCCGTCGCTGGAAGTGCTTCTTCGCAGTGATGTCACCGCCGAGAAAATCCGAAAGTTTATATCCGACGGTCAGATGCGGTCACTTTTGATCCAAAGGTCATCTTCGAAAGGTTTGTCGATGTCTTACATCTGTTTAGACTCTAAGATTCATTTGACGGCTATAGAAGAGGAAGAGGAATCTGGTGGTGACACAGAAGACAATGTCGTCTACAGCATCTCAGAAGAGGTTCGCTTCAATCACGCGAAGATCAATAGCGTTGTTCTCATTAAGAGAGGACTGGTTTTGGAGGCCGAGAAGAATATCTCCCAACAGCTACGAGTGATGAATCTAAACGATTCTTCGCCGTACGAGACACTCCATTCCTATGTCTCGGCAGCCGTCGCGCCGTACTTCAAGTCCTACGTCAAAGAGACCGGAAGAGCCGAACGGTATGATAAGTTTTGAAATCTGGTACTAGAATTAAAATTCGTGTGTTTGCAGAGATGGCGACAAAATGGCGCCAACAGTGGAGAAGAAGATCGCCGAACTGGAAATGGGTTTATTGCATCTGCAGCAGAACATCGACATCCCTGAGATCACTCTTCAAATCCATCCGACGATTGCGGCTGCGATGAAGAAGTGCGCCGAAGAGAACAGACGCGTCAACGTCGATGACTTCGGCGATAAGGTTAACGATTCTGTATTTCTTAATCAACTCCAAAGTCAAGTCAATCGATGGATTCGTGAGATCCAGAAAGTGACAAAACTAGATCGCGACCCGTCATCAGGAACTGCCATTCAAGAGATCAGCTTTTGGTTGAACCTCGAGAGAGCTCTTCTCCGTATCCAAGAGAAGAGGGAGAGCACCGAAGTGGCCATCACTTTGGAAATATTGAAAAATGGCAAACGATTTCACGCGACGGTCAGCTTCGATGCCGACACTCGTCTGAAGGAAGCGCTGTCGACAGTCAGTGATTATAATCCACTGATGAAAGACTTCCCGCTCAACGATCTCTTAGCGGCCACAGAATTGGATAAAATCCGAACCGCTTTGCTCTCAATATTCCAACACTTGAGGAAAATCCGAAATACAAAATACCCCATCAAAAGAGCACTCAAACTGATGGAAGCGATCTCTCGGGACCTGATGTCCCAAATGCTGAAAGTGTTGGGCACCAGACGAATGATGCACATCCCGTTCGACGAGTTCGAGCGGGTTGTCCAAGCTTGTTTCGAAGTGTTCTTCGCCTGGGACGAGGAGTACGAGAAACTGCAGGGATTGATGAGAGACATTGTCAAGAAGAAGAGAGAAGAACACTTGAAGATGGTTTGGAGGATCAATTTGGCCCACAAGAGACTTCAGTCCCGTATGGAACAGATGCGCAAATTCCGGCGACAACACGAACAGCTCAGAGCTGTCATCGTTCGTGTCCTAAGACCTGCCATTAAGCAGACAAAAGAAGGCGAACCGATAAGTGACGCGAATTCTGAAAAAGATTCCGCTCTGTCTTCGATGGATTACGCGGACATGAATGCCATCGAAGAAGTCAACTCTGCCTATGAATTGGTCAAAGAAGTTGATGCGCTCGACATTAGCAAAGAGGGCACAGATTCGTGGGAGGCATCGATGAAGAGATATGAAGAGCGAATAGATCGGGTCGAGGCCAGGATTACGGCCAAACTTAGGGATCAGTTGGGAATAGCGAAGAATGCGAACGAAATGTTTAGAATATTTTCGCGATTCAACGCTCTGTTCGTTAGGCCTCACATCAGAGGCGCTATTCGCGAATACCAGACACAACTGATCCAAAGAGTCAAAGACGACATCGAAGCTCTTCACGAGAAATTCAAAGTTCAATATCCGCAGAACAAAGCCTGCAAAATGAGTCGCGTCAGGGATTTGCCGCCCGTTTCCGGATCTATCGTTTGGGCGAAACAAATAGAGAGGCAGTTATCGGTGTATATGAAGAGAGTCGAAGATGTGTTAGGCAAAGGATGGGAGAACCACGTCGAGGGTCAGAAGCTGAAGAACGACGCCGACAGCTTTCGAATGAAGCTCAACACTCAGGGCATCTTCGATGAGTGGACTCGGAATGTCCAACAGAGACAATTGAATGTCTCCGGAAGAATCTTCAATATCGACAGTTTCCGGTCAAAGAGTGGCAAAGGAAGTGTACTCAAACTTCGGGTCAATTTTATGCCCGAAATAATAACTCTGGCCAAAGAAGTGCGAAATCTAAGAAGTTTGGGCTTCAGAGTGCAATTGGCGATCGTCAACAAAGCACATCAGGCGAACCAACACTACCCGTTCGCGGTGTCGCTCATCGAGACAGTCAAGTCCTACGAGAGGGCCTGTGAGAAAGTGGAACAGAGACCGACCGTCGCTCTGCTCGTGGCCGGTCTCAAGCGGGACGTTCAAGACTTGGTCTGTGAGGGCGTCGGACTCGTGTGGGAGTCATACAAACGTGACTCTTATGTTCAACGGTTGGCCGAAAGTGTGTTTAACTTCCAGGAAAAAGTCGATGAACTGCTGGACATCGCCGAGCAAATCGAAATCGAAGTGAAGAGCATTGAGGGCTGCAGTTATAGCACAACTGTCTTCTCGGAGATCCTCAACAAAGTGCAGAAAGCAGTCGATGATCTGAGTTTACAGCGATACTC
>JAQGBE010000982.1:0-13286 GCA_034698225.1 Scheloribates latipes | reverse complement strand
TGGAAAATATAGAAAACAGCGATTTATAGTGATTAAAAGATAAGATGATTTGACATTCGAACATGATCATCATGCTAATTTAATCATTTGGATAATCGCGCAAACCTTGAGGACAGTGGCGTAGTCGTCATCGGTGAGAGTGTCCAGTATAGTGTAGACCACGTTCTTGGCTATACTGTTCCGCTGTCCCGTCATAGATCCGCTGCCGTCCAACAGCAATACCACGTCTTTGGGCGAAGCAGCGCCTTCGATGTACCTGGTCAGGTGAGCATGGACAATATACAATGTAGTTGCGTCCTATTATAACTGAATTGGATGGTCAACATACCATGGTCTCATGCGACAATCGTAAAGATCTGGCCACTTTTTGCCACCGAGAATATCTTTTTCTGGGTCTCTCTCAGTGTCTCGACTAGGCATCATCCACTTTGTTGCTGGATAATGATCATGATAATGATTATGATAATGATAGACACATCAATGTCATTATTCGTATCGACAATTGAGAGTTTATAATATAAACTTTATATATATGAATCCAGTATATTGTGATTCGCATCAGTGAATACCTGGATATAAGCGAAGGAAGCCTTTGCTAGAGCCGAAGAACTGCCAGGAGAGACTCGGGTCAAAGGCCAAGTTGTTTCGGAATACATGATATAACTGTTCCGACCATTTGATGTCATTCACTATGTCTGACGCTTCCTATTGATTACAGCCATATATCACCAGTTAATTGACTAATCAATTGAGCGCTCAATCGCTGGTCTCGTCTCTAACCTCCCAGACATTGATGGGTATGTGAACCGCACTCTTGTCGAGGTTGACATCAGAGTTCTCGAAGTTCGGGTGACTGCTGAGCGTCATATTCTGGTCGTGGAAACTCTTCTCAACAGACCCGTCCTCACTGAGCCTGGGCGGGAGCGGACTGTCATAGCGCGGGTCGTAAATGTGTTTCATATTATAGTAGAGAAAGTCTTGTGGTTTTCGCTCTGCAATCAAATTGATGTCTCATTGAGTTATCACTGACTGACTCGCACTTCGTCTCTAATCATCGCCACTAACCGTATGTGTGATTCGCGGCCTGTTTTTGGCTCTCATTGGCGATCCTTTCGACGGCGTGTTTCTTCCAGTTCAGCATATTCTCCACATCCATACGCATCTCTTCGGCCATCTTATTGGCGTCGAACCAAACCACTCGGGCTCTCATTTCCTCAAAATTCTGCACAATGGCAACAATAGCAGTGGCAGTGGCAGTGGCAGTGGCAGTGGCAGTGGCAGTGGCAGTGGCATGTTCACATTTCTATCAGACTACTTTCTCTATACTACACTATTCTTCGAGAGTATCATAGAAATTGAAAATTCTTGCTAAAAATGGATAGAATTTCTATGAATTTCCTTTTTTTTGGTGCAGCGATAGATTGAATTGACATTGAAATTGAAATCGTATTGAAGTGTCACTATATTCACGATATTCACGATATTCAATATATTTAATATACGCTTCTCTAAAGAATGTATTTGATAACTCTCGGGCAGAGTTGAGGGCAAATGTTGGGCAAAGCCTAATGAAATTCTCAAACAATACATACAGAAGTGATTTTCCTGAGACAAGTGGATTCGGCACTGCCTTCAGCGATGTCTTTGCCGAACCTGAGCGCCAGATTGCGAACCCTAGCAGTGAATGGGAAATATTTTGCGCGTTGAGAGTCAGTCATTAAAATGTGAGCTAAATATTGAGAAACAGTATTTGGATCGGGCAAACAAGCACATGAGCCCAGGCTCATGGCTAGCGTGGCAAACATTATCATTTGGAACAGTTGTGCTGATGTGAGCAATAATGAGCAATATTACAATATGAGAGGTAAATCAGTGATTTGTGGCCACTTTAAAAGTGGTTTCGCAAAGTGATGCCAACACTGGCTTCTGTTGGCTCCAAGTGTTGGCGTCTGTATAGCACCAGATATGTTGACATTAGATAAGACACTAAATTATCCGACCGTTAAGTTTCGCATTAATTTTATTTCACTTTCGCCGGTGTTTAACAACCGAGGGCTGAATAAAGGCCGAACACCGACTTATTTAAATAGAATTCGCCACGATCAGCATGCTCATCGGGCTCATCGGGCTTACTTGATTGGCATTCTTATATTGGAATCGATTTGTGATTGGTTTCCAATTTATTCTTTTACCTTAAGTTTGGTTTTAAAAATTGATTTCGTAACGAATCAATTCAAACGAGTCATTAATGGCTATAATCCGAAGGGAGAGCTCAAAGGATAATGTAATCTCTATCTCGGCATTAATCAGAATAATGTTTTATATAATTAACGTATTTATTAATGGTTGCGAACACTGCAAGATTGATAAATATATCTCTTTCATTCATCGAATATTAATTAAGCCAGGAACGACTGCTAGCCTGACCAAAAGTGGCATACTGATATTTCAGTTTGGAGTTTATTGGTATTTATGAATTTATTGAACTCATGAATATATCAAGTATCGATCAAGTTTTATTCAAATCACTAATGAATCATTAGTAATGATCTAATAAACAGTGTTGGAACCAACACTCTTTATGGCGTTTTTATTACTTGATGATGATTTTCACTCATGTATAAAAATTGATCCTGTGCATTTTGTATGTCATAAAATCAGGAAGTTGTAGAATTTTAATCATTATTGTTAGTCAAATAATAATTATTGATTTGAAACCCAATCTGCAGAAAATATTGTTAAGGGACGCGTGAAACGCACCTACCATTCCGCTCAGAGTCATCCAGATTATTTACAATAAACAGATTTGTTTGATTCAAATGAGTAGTGAATAGTCGGAGATTTGTGAAAATTGGATGAACACATTTGATAAAATAATTATAATAATAATAATAATCATGTTTAATTATGCTCATGTTCGTTTCTTTTAAATAAATAAGATATTTTGAATTTAGAAGAAAATTTTCTCAGAATCAAAAACTTTTCAAAATATTTATCAAGAATATAAACAAGTCTGCTTATTTAAGCCTTTGATTGATTACTACAAATAGAGTAACCCGTCAAGATTTTCCTGTATATTCTTGCATAGGGTCAGAATATTTAAATGAATTTAGTAAATATTTAGTAAATTCAATGGCACTTGAAATTTCAAGCCAATGAAAAGCTTCCAATCTTAGTCTTCTAAATTGAGTTATTCGTTGATTGGACAAACGAATTGTCCGATCAAATGTGTAAAGATTTGTCCAGGTAAAGAATTTGGTCGAGTAAAATATCCCAATTGAGCTTGCACATATTTAAGGCATTGGTCATAATATGCGAATCAATTTATTACTTATCATTTTTCGCATACCATATGATAACCGGAATCTATAATTACTTTCAAATGGACACAAATCTAATATATTTTGCGCTCAAATTCCTTAATGCAAACCAACGATGTCGGCAAGAATTTAAATATTTCATATCGATACTAATTAAAAGCAACATAATTGCTTATTGCTTATTGCTTATTGCTTATTGCTTGCTCATTTGCAAAATACGTGCAAACCTGGTAAACAATTAGTGCAAATCAGAACCAAATCAAGACACCAGCAAACGCAACAATGCAAGTGACAACCGGCCGATTCCATGCAAGGTTGTGCCGCAACGGCCGCCAACCGAGATGTTGGGCGGCCGGGAGGGGAGGGGAGGGTTGCAGTGCCGGGCAATGGGTTGTCAGCGAGTGAGTTGAGGTGCAAATGACAATTGCAGTGATACTGCATTTGCCAACTGAAGACTCGATGCGAGCGCTGTTATGATAGCAATGATTGCGGCGATGATTGTGATGGCTGTGATGGCTGTGATGGTAGTGAGCGTGCAATTGGAACGAAGCCAAGGCATCACTTACTCGAACTCGTCGATGTGCTGACCGTCTCCCGAGTCGCTGCTTCCGGTCATGACTAGCAGCAGCACCACTGCTAACAAACACCGGAAAGCAATTGTGGCCAACATTTTATGACAGCGACCACTATATGAGAGAGGAATGGATGAGCGCTAAGCGATTCCCTTCACTCACAACATATTCTATGCCATTCTCTGCTATAATCCGATCGATTCTTATGCCTAATATAGACAGTTGTGTCCAACAACTCGCCCAACAACTCAAAGCCTGTCTCCGCCTGTCCTCACTCGCACCGCCACCCACTGTCCAACCTGGTCGACCCAACCCGGCAAACACCATGCTCAAATGCTCAATTTATCTTGGTCATAACCCAGCTCATAACCCCTGGCTCACAGACTCGGTTCCGGGCGAGTGGAGGCCAGGGCTCAACCCGTGGCCATCCCTGAGCGCTGAGACAGAGGAGCGCAGGTGTGAACAGGTCTGGCAGTGCCTCAACCAAACCAACCAAACAAAGCTGGGGTACAGTTGTGCAGCGCTTTTTGCAGACATGTCCCAAACAAAACATCGACTAATGTCTGATTAAGTGGTTTTGGCCTCTGATTCGGATTAAAAACAAAGACAACTCAGTCTCGACACTGGCTTTGAGTGCGTCGGCGGCGGTGTTGGCCCGCCAGCGAAGACCTGTCCTGGAAGTGGTCAGTGGTGTGCCTTCTTTGGGACGACTTGTCGTTTGTTTGACAATTAAGCGAAAACCCATACTTTAAGGACTTTATACTAATAACGAAACTTCGGTTCCGTATCTCAAAACTTTTGGCTGCATTCAGGCCTTGGAGTGATCGCTGGCCACTAACTCGGCAGCGATGGTCTTGTCGTCGGTGTTGGCCGACAACTCAATGCAGTTCAATGAGAACCCGTCGGGAAACGCCATTCTGGAAACACTTCGCTCGCAGCGAATCGACGGCCGCTTCTGTGATATCGTTCTTCACGTCAGCAGCGGTTCGATGATCGCTAAGCGCTTCCCCGCACACAGAAGTGTTTTGGCCGCTTGTAGTCAGTACTTCGAGACCGCTCTCAAGACCAATCGGGTCACTAAAGAACAGATTCACATCGGGTGCCACGACGTGGACGTCTTCGAGACCCTTCTCGACTACATGTACTCGGGAATCATCACCATTGACTGGAACAATGTCCAGGAACTGCTCAAACTCAGTCATTACTTCTTGATGTCTAAGGTGACCACTTATTGCGGCGAATTTCTTGAGCACTACTTAGCGCTCGACAACTGCATTGCTGTCCGCGATTTGGCTCAAAACTACAATTTGGAAGCTCTGGTCAACACTTGTCACGAGTTTATTACCGAAAACATGAGTGAACTCATTGAACAGCCGTTTATGACCGAAATGACTGCCAAAAAGTTGGACTCAATCCTCAAAGACCCGGTCATAGGGCTCACCAGTTGTCCACAGTTATTGACTTTCTTTGTCTCCTGGGTTAAGAAAGATGTCGACAGACGTTCATCAGAGTTGTGTCACTTCTTAACTTACATCGAATGGCAGAAAATGAAACTCGAGTTCATCTACGACCACATCGACACCGAAGTCCTCTACAGAGAAAGCAAACTCTCTTTGTATTACACTTTGAGGTCTCTATCAGAGAGTGGTATTGATATCGACCGCTACAGCGATTCATACAAAGAGTTGAAGAAAACTTTTGCCAAAACCAAGAAACGACTCAATGCAAGTGGTTCTGAAGGAGATTACCAGTCGGATGACGACGAGATCATCGTTCCCGATGTCGACGAACACGATATGGCTCTGGCCAACAGTCCGATAGTAGTCCAGTCCGTCGAACCTTCCACTTCCTTAAAGAGCAGACCACGAACACAGACCACTAGAGTCACTAAAGCGCAGCAAAGTATGCCTTTTTATATTTGTATTTATCATGGCTTCTAATTTCCAATATTAATTTCCAGGGATAAATGACAACAAACGCAAAGTTAATAAATATATTAAAACCGAAATTTCCGATTCGAACGAATCAAAAGGCGTTGACCGAAAAGGTCACAAAAGAAATCTTAGAAGAAAATACTTAAAATTAGATTGTACCAAGAGCAAGAAGAAGAAGAAGAAGAATGATAAGTCGACTTCAGAATCAGGTAACGGACAAGAAATGGAAGAAAGTGATGACAAGCAGTCGAGTGATAGCGAGCCCAATGAAGACAATGACGAAGAGAGTCAAAAGCCGGACACCACTGACATCGGTAATGAAGCCGACCAGTCGTCGGTTTCTTCGTCAAAGAAAGAGCCAAAAGCTCAAAATCAGATGCAATCCATGTCTTTGGCTCATTGGAAGGAAGGAGTGAAGTGCAAACACTGTACATATGTGGGGCACAGCGCCACCCGACTCGAGCAGCACTTGGTTCGGGTCCATCAGGAGGACACGATATACACCTGCAAAAAGTGCTCTTATGTCTGCAAATGGAACCGCGAGTTCTATAAACACATGAAATCGCATTTCGAAGGTCCGCCCTATAAGTGCGAAGAGTGTGACTACAGTTGCGATAGAATTCAATTCATTTTATCGCATCGGATGAGACACACCGACGAACGGCCATTCGAGTGCGATCTCTGCGAATTCAAGTCCCGCACAAAAGGCAATCTCATTGTCCACATGCGGATCCACACCGGAGAGAAGCCGTACACTTGCGAGCAGTGCAACCGGTCGTTCGCCATGAAGAACACTCTGGACCAGCACTTGGCCACTCATCGCGACGACAGACCCTTCCTCTGCGACAGTTGTGGCTTTACCACCAAATACCAGTCGCACCTTCTGTCCCATAAGCGCATACATACGGGCAATGTATTCCATTGCGATCAGGAGGGCTGCAGTTATTCATCGCCTCGAAGGTCTCAATTGGCGGCTCACACACGAAGCCATTTGTCTATTCGGTCCCATATCTGCTCGACGTGTGGCAGAGCTTTCATTGAGAAGAGCCATTTGATTAGACACGAGAGGATTCATTTGGACGAAAAGCCCTTCAAATGCCAACAATGCGATTATGGCAGCACTCGAAGAGACAAACTCAAAGAGCACGTCCTGAAGCACCACACCGGTGACCAAACTCCCAAAACCGTTTATAAGCCCCGAAAGCCGCGCCGACAGACAATCCAAAGCGAGCCGCAAACCAATTACATCATAGAGTCGACTGACGAGAACTCTTCGCAAGTGGCGATCGTCGGCTCACCGCAAGAGATCCAAATAACGCAATCACAACTGACTGACCAGGAGCTCTGTACGGCCACCGCCAGTCTCATCTACGAGTATTCTTCCGAAGGTCTCACTGTATCGCCGGCCAGAGTTGTCATTCAACCGGCCGTTTCGGGCGTCACCTTCGATGCTCTCGAGTCATCGTTGGTGGACCGCAACGGCGCTAATTCAACACAAGTGGTCATACAATCGAATCCGAACCCAACCCTTAACCCAAACACTCCCCCCAACGAAATCGGAGGTCTCAGCGCTTTCATGGCTCTCTTCTAATAGAAGACAAGTTTCCAAAGTTTATATAATTTAGACTAACTATATAATTGGTATTCTTTTACATTGATATTATAGACCCTCCTATTAAAGCCATTCGAGTTTATTTTAAGATAAGTCCAATTAAAATATCAATTAATTAAATTCCAAAACTATATCTTCAATTGAGTTGTTATACTGAATTAAATTCATGATTAAAACAAATCTTTGAAAGAATTTTAAATTTAATTAAAATGAGCAGCAAATATAGCCTAAAATGATTTGCACTGTGAACATGCTAATATTGCTTTCTTTACAATTGATCAATGGTAGACCGTTTGGTCTCTTAATCGAGTTCTCCGACTGACGACAGGTTTGAGTTAATCAAAGCGGCAATTAATAGAGTCGAGGTCTGAGTGGAAGCCCTGTCTGGCGATTATCGCCGATATCTATGTTATTCCTAAATAAATAAATAATAAAAATATTGTCGATTCTATGGCAACGTCTCGACAGGCATTCAATCGCATCAAAAGAAGGTTTCGCTAATCATATAATATATTATTGATGAGTAATAATATACTCTATTCGTGTTATCCGTTCCACACTCTGGTCGACACCGAGCCATACAGGAGTGGCAAGTCTAGTGAGTTAGTGAGCTAGCTCGTTTGGCATTGTGTGCGCCATGGCCACGGCCATCAGTTGGCCCCGACTGGAGTTGGACAGCGCCAGCGGGGACACCAGTAAGCTCTTCGTCTACGGTCTGGCCAACTACGAGAGCGGCGGTCATCTGCTGGACGTGTATAGAAGGGACCGAATGCAGGGTCTGATCGGAGTCTTGAGAAGCAATCGCTTCAAAAGTAATATGTATTGCAATGGAAATGGAAAAGAGTTCTCCACTTCGAAGACATCGCATATCGTATGCAATGTTAACGACGACTGCAAACAAATTAATGTAAGTCATGTATAATGTATGCCTCGATAACTAATGTCATGCCATAACTGTTGGCCGCTATCGTCCAGCAAAACACGCGAAGAGTTTGTTGGAAATTGCATTTAAGGGGTTTATACGGAGAGTCGTTATTACACATTCTCATCATAAATAACAGTAAAACACATTCATTGATCGCCAAACAAATTCTTCACTTATACCCCAATTTGGTTAATGACGTCTTCGAGGAAACTCAATATTTCGGTTCATATTTAGCTTCCTTTAGACTCTTGATCTAACATTTCTTATCTGAATAGGAGTTTCTGGCCTTCATTTGGCCATCATTTATAAGAACGAGATATTAATCGAAACACTCCTCGAATGCAATGCAAACGTTCATCAGAGAGCTGTCGGTTCCTTCTTCGTGCCAAAGACACGAACTCACAAGAAGAGCGTTCCGTCGTTTGATGGTAAATGTCATCTACATGTAGTAAGTCAGTTGACTGAACCAAGCTCATTTGCAGAGCCCCTCTACTTCGGAGAGTACCCTCTGAGTTGGGCCGCAAGTATTGGCAATAAGAGAATTTACAACAATTTGATAAGTTTTGGCGCAAACCCTAATTTGCCGGACAGTTTCGGAAATATGGTTTTGCATGTCATCGTCTCGCGGGACAAATTAGTAAGACTGACCCGGTTTAGGGTTATCGATCACTCTAATGGTATTTGGTTTGAAGAATATCTTCAGTTTCGCTCTCAAACATGCGGACAGACCCGCAAATAATGACATGAAAAATATATACGGATTGACACCGATATCGTTGGCCTGTGTTCTCGGCAAAGCAAATATCTTCAAAGAGATCATCGAATTTAGTTGCCAAGTAAATGACAACTCCCACTGCAATGCCTAGCTATAGCTAAAAACACGGCATCTTCTTTGTTTAGGAATTCTGGACCTACAACATCGTCACGTGTTGTGGGTATCCTCTCAATGTTGTTGACTCAATGCAAGCTGAAGCTCACGGCCAAGGTGATTTGCCATTGATTGACTCGGTATGACATCAGTGTTTGGCTTATGTAGAAAGTCGTTCAGCGCTTGACATCATTCTTGAGGGCGATTCGAACGAACACTTGAATATGTTGAAGGGAGGAGTGATCCAGAAGTTGCTCGAAGAGAAGTGGAAAACTTTCGGACAGGTAGTTGATATAGTTGCTAGCTAAATTTGCTTAGACTGGCCATAATTATTAATTCTCAATCGTTAAGCGTCTGTTTTTGCGGCGAATAATCCAGACAATGGTTCACTTGATTGTAATCAGTTTAGCCATTTATTTGCGGTCACCCAACAGTCAGCCCATGTTTTGCGAATCCAATTTCAAGAAAGTGGTGAGTCTTTCACAACCGGTCGCCCACTGGCTATCGATCTATTGCTATGCAGTCCAGTATTGTCCAGCAAATACACGCCCACACTGTGATGAGACAGAGTTGCAGATGTGGTGCATGACCTCTATTCAATATGCATGTGGCTATTTCTCCCAATATTACTGACTATAGTTTACTAATTATTTTTGGTCACTCACTATATTAAACCTAAATATGAATTTACAGTTCCGCACAACAATAGAAGTGTTGGCCGTTTTGAGTTGTGTCAGATATATTTTTACACAAACTCGTGATTTGCTGACGAGAAGGAAAATGAAGCTGGCTCTTTGTCAGAGCATGGTAATATCGCTAATTGGTGACTATTTTTAATAGTATTCATTCCGTGTTTTGTTTCAGACCTCAAGTGTACCTCAAATTATATTCTTGTTGTCAAACATTCTCATAATATTCTGTTTGTTGTTCCGATTGTTTGACAATAAGTACTACGAAGAGATATTTTTGATCTTGGCACTGCCATCATCTTGGTTCTTTCTAATGTTCTTCGCTGCGTAAGTCAATCAAAGCCCTTCAGTAAAACTTATGTAAAGTAGGCATTTCTGCATGATCATTAGTAATGCAGGCAAGCTCACTTTCGCCTAGTGCTTAAATTCTCTCAATTCTCTCAAAAGCCGTTTCCCTTAATTGGAATTCAACTTTTGAAGTTACTACCGTTAATGAGCATGCTATATTTAACCTATTTAAATATATCTTAATTATCTCTCAACTTTTGACTTTGTGAACAGAGCCGTCCGAATAACCGGTCCATTCGTATCAATGGTCAGATTTATGATTTTGCAGGACATGCGCCAATTCAGTATAATATACATGGTGTTCCTATACGGCTTCTCGCAGGGTATGCATCCAAGTGTGCACTCCGTTCCAGTTCTGTAATGCCATTCCATTTGTGTCGGTAGCGTTTTATTTCCTTCTCAAGAGACCAGTGGGCGAAACGAAGGCCTCGATGTCGATGTCTGGCCACAAGTCTTACTACACCTCTTGGATGGATCTGTTCAGAATGACTTTGGGGGCGCACGAGGTGAGGGTGCGATACATCTGATGCTGAGGTCGAGTCTGTGTCTAAACTGTGGTCTATCTCTAGTACGAAGTGGTCCGCAACTCGTACTATCATTGGTTCACTCAATTCTTTTTCGTCCTATTCATGATTTTAATGCCAATACTGTTGTTAAATATGTTAATCGCAATGATGGGTAACACCTATGCTCTGGTCATATCCGAGTCGGAGCGGGAGTGGACGATGCAATGGGCGAAGACATTGCTTGAGCTCGAAAGGTCTCTCTCGAAGAAGGAAACAAAACTATTCTTAAGTCAATACACAATAAGCATATCTCCGAAGTCTGAAACCGAAAGACCTGTTCTTATGGTCATCAAAAAGATGGCCGTTTCTAAGGCCAAGAAGAGAAGACAAGCCGTCAATAATTGGAAGGTAAGACCAATGGTCTCATTAGTTGGTAGCAAACTATCAAACTATCTTGCTCAGTTGATAATATCGCTCTCTTTGATGATTTATAGCGCATTTATAGAAGACTCAAAATAACAACCAAAGTCTCGGACGTCGACAGAGCAGACAAACGCACCAAATGTTGAAACAATTTTCTGACGAATAAAGTAATGAATATAATTGCAAAATAATATTAATTTATTTGATTAAATCGATTGACTAAAGGATTTATTTGTAATATAATTGTTGAGTTTAGTCGAGTTATTGATTAGATATGGATTGGCTTTGATTTATTAGTTAATATCACTTTTATATTGATATTCTCAAAGTTATTCTAATGTCTACCGAATGTAAAGTTTATAACTAATATCTCGACAGCCAATGAGTCAATGAGTGTCTGTGAAGTGATGTCTTGTAAATCGGAATCAATAGAAACTGATTGAGGTTTAGGCACTTTAATTGATTAGCTAATCCAAATATTAGCGAAATATTTGTTCAGTAACCCAATAACTCATATATTGTTAGTTGTGCTCCAATACCAGTGCAGAAGTGCGCACAACCTAAGGCTCCGGAGGAATGCCACAGACTCTTCACTTGTTTAGTAATTGTGTGGAACAACTGCTGTAATCGGTTAGAGACGAGCACTGAGTCTCTGCAGTCTGTCCGTCACTTTCGTTGGCCGAAGAACTGTCGTGTGTTCGGGAAGTGATTGACGCCAACATAGGGTTGACTGTCAGAGGGTCTGAGAAGTGCATAGATTTTGAAGAATTAGTTTTGGAAGGAAAACAACTTTGAAGACTAAGAGCACGAGTGAGTTGCGGCGGCCACTGATCGGGTCGGTTGATGTGCGGCTCCGACCGGCGGTGGCCGTCAATCGTATTCTCGATACTGGAAACACATTCGAGAGTATTGTCGTAACCGAGAGATTCATTCATATCATTCGCGTTTGTGGTCATGTCGTTGATGTCGACCAATAGGTTAGGACTCGAGAGCTCATACATGGTTTGCATAAGACTTTTGGTGTTTCGCAAACGAAGACGTTTTGCCGTCAATGGAAAAGAAGTGCACTGAAGAAGACTTTGACTCCTACTTAGAGGCGGCCCACAAATGGGTCTCTCATTGTCTTTGTCTATATTGAAGTCGTCATAAGTTTTATCACAGTTTAGGGATGAGTAGTGATCACAATAGTCGCCGTGAGTCCGGTCGCTGGCCTCAGACAGACCGCACTGTCTCATCACGAGCCGCACGCCATTCATCACTTCTTGCAGTTGAGTGGAAAGGCGTTCTTCGAATCTGTCGATTCGTCTGCCGTTCATAATCAGAGTTAGATTGGCGTCAATGCGTACATACAAGTAGATAATGAAAGCACTCCTTCGACTCGATTGGTCCAACTTAAAAGTTGAGTGAAGCAAATGGCCTCAAGAGTAACTGACCTGGTCAAAAGCTCCAATTTCCTGTCAATGTCGCCGCTTGCGTCCAAATTGTCCGGGTCTTTAACTTGTTCATCCACTTCCATCATGGCTTCCATTTTGGGCGCAATGTTTGGCGATATGTCTGAAGAAGCGATTGTATTGATTGCCGTCAAAGACTTATGGGTTTGATTCAACTGATGTTTCAATGAATTCCTTGAGTTCTTTCGGAGCTTTTCGTTTGAAACCGAAGTTTTCGTGTGGGATATACTCGTCAGAGCACCTAAAGTGGACACCGATTACAGTGAATGCGAATCTCGATTATCGAGAGATACCGACCGAAAGTCAAATCCGTGAAACTCTTCCTCAACTGACCGACCATTCCTTCGATGCAAATAAACCATTAATTTTGATGTTAAATAAAATTCTGAATACAAGTCACACGAAAACTTTGATTTGGTTTCGTTTGGATGTAATTGCGTTGGCTTTTGATAAATAAATAATAATTTCATTTTAACTATAATTTAATTATTTATAAATGCAGCTAAAAATTAAAAAGTCGCACAACCACTCTAATGCATGAAGGTGCCTTGTCGATATATTAATTTAGACAAGAGCTACTCTCAATACATGTATAGCTGGAGCCTATATTATAAACGAAAGGCGAATGCAAATGTTAA
>JAQGBE010000981.1:0-13290 GCA_034698225.1 Scheloribates latipes | reverse complement strand
CTCATCCGAATTGACTCAACAGCTGAAAACAAAATAAATGGCAACTAATCTAAATTCTGGGAAACTGTTTACTCTGCAGTGTGTGTTGCGCTCCAATCGACCATTTGGTTTGCGTTCCGTCCCTTTATGGTTATGATAAGTCGCACTATGGCTGCAGTGCCGGCACATCCAGTTATATATTGAGTGATTGAAAATTATGGCCAATGCATACCACGGGCTCAGTCACAGTCACAGACTCACACACAAGCATTCGTAGGGCTGCGAACGGAAATGATAAATGATGTCAGCGGTGGAGCCGTTCGGTTGGGCCGCACAGCCATCGAATCGCTTCGTATGCCATGACTCCGGCTGACGAGTGAAGGGTAGGGATCGGGGATCGCACTCATCGCACGATCTCTCTCTCTCTCTCTCTCTCTCTCTCTCTCTCTCTCTCTCTCTCTCTCTCCCCATTCTCTCCCGAATCTCTCATTTCTCTATAAAATAGAAGTTTTAATAAAATGAAATTCTCCTCAAATATGTGGCTTTTATATAATGTGAGAGCCGTTCACTTAATTCGACTGCAGCTCAACAGAGACGTAAAGTGCGGCCAAACTCTTGTGTTTTCTTCATCTGAAGGCTTGTGTGGCAACAGCTGCGCTCAATTCAGTCCATTTCCACCATCTCTTGCCTCCGATCACACCATACAAAAATACAAACTTTATTATTGATAATATATGTGTATATATTCTTTCTCTATATCGACACGAGTTGGCTCTGTTTCTTAGTTGTTCTAGGCAATTATATTTCAATTAATGTTCACAAATGCCTGGCGCACTGCACAACTGCAAACCAGATCACATCCGGCAGCCATCCCACACATCCAAAGACAATCCGCGTCTCAGCATCGATGGCGTCAAACATCTTTACCTCACTTTCCGTACTTCAATCGAATCGCATAAAAGGCGAACCTTTTGGCCGATAAGAGCCGAGACATTGAATGCTATTAATAATGACTGAATAATAAAAGCTGAGACAAAACTATTGGCGAACGTCTTAGATATCGGATGTCATAAACCGAGGGAAAGCGAAATCCAATGAAATGGATTGTCGGCACTCAATGTCTGAGCGCTTGCAAAGCAGTTGAGCTCAAGAAGTGTCGAATGCGTTGTCTGTCCAGCGAGTGGCGAACAGTTCGGTTGCCAACCACTGGATTCCTGTGCCATCCGACGCCAGTTCAGTCCAATTCCCAATCCAGGGCTCTATCACTCATCTGTTGTTTTCCCACAATAATCGCGGGTATTATCTGACAGCGAATATTACTTATGGGTCCTCAGTATCGACCAATTGGTGTATCGTTTGATGTTTTCATTCGATATCTCTTATCAAAATACAAGTGCGAACCAGACTTTAATCGCTAAGACCAGAGAAGGCAGATATCGGCGATATTAATGGCAGAGAGTATTGATGCCACTCCTGGCACAGTCACCGACACAGTCTCGGGCTCTGGCACTGCACTGCAGCCAACAGTTAAAACTTTGTTCACTATTAGACCAATATTTGCGATGCACTCGCTCTCAGACTAACCTTCTCTGCAATTCTCTGATAAATAAATCAATATTTTATGACAAACACATGTGCTTTGGCTCTGGTCTCGGGTCTCGGCTAAGGCTCACGACTTTCGCTCGAATTATTAATTTGTAATAATCGGAGTATATTTGAGATCATTGGCTGTGAGCCAAACCTGACTGACTTGACTGCCAACGGATGACACAAATAAGAAGCGACGGAACGCTGACGAGAGAGTGGACTCAAAACAGAGGACACAAATGGTTTTCATTATTCAGCGCAACAACTCTTATATGCGATGCAATTCAATATGAATTTATGATCATATGATCAGAGAATGGCCACAATTTTATTCCAGTGCTCATCTCTATTATAGCAATTTATACCAAGCAATAAAAGTTTATTACTTTTATGGCCCAAATAAATAACAAAATTGATGAAAATAAACATTTTATCAGAAAAATAAGTGAAAACTCAAAAATACATTTGGAGACGAAACTCGAAAAATCCATTACTTAATAGTGGAGTTTGAGTTTGATTTACCAGATTTGTATCAATTTGTCAATTGAGCCAATCAGACAATTCATTGCAAGAACAAACACCAATTGGCACTCAATGCCAACAATTACTTTGTAATTCGTCACAATTTATCGCTTATTGTCTGCAAAGTCGCGAAAAAAGATTGGATTAATATTTGTTTATTTAATTTTCATAATTTCTCGAATGAAATATTGAATCAAACAAACAAAAAAACGAGTAATTCATTTGACAAATATTTAAATAAAGCTAATAATAAGAGTCAGAGAGACGTCGAGCAACTATTTTGCGAACCCATTGGCGCATAAACCGGTCTTTCTTTCACAACATATGAATTCAATTTAAAAGAAATATTGGCATAAATTATCGCTTTAAGAATCTCTGCCAACATATTCTCCTATTTTTCATTCTTTTAAAGCAGTGCCACTCAGTTTTGTGGTGAGCAAGGTGACCCACGATCGCATCTCGCTGAGTTGACAACAGTTGACCAAGCTATATCGAATGCATTTGCAATATCAAGTCAGTGGCAATTCGTTGACTGACTCTCGTTTGTCGGCCACTCTTGTGGTGCGGATCACCACTGCCTTGAGATTCATCTGAATTCCATACATAAGTATTCAATGATAAGTGAATTGTATTTATTCTCAAATACTGTTTCACTGAATAAGAAGTCATTCGTCCGAAAAGCAAAGCACACAATAACTGGAGTCACAGTTATAATACTAAAATAAGTTACACTCAAAGAGAAAATTAAAAGAATTGATTAGTTTTGTGCTCGACTTTTGTGCGGAAGTCACGACTGAGATGTGAGCCAAACTCAACAATCTTGCTTACTTTAACATTATTTGCTCTTCGCTTTGGCACCAAATTAAATGCCAAATTGACTTTCATAACCAAATTGCAAAAAAGTGTATTAAAATGTGATGGAATGGTTGCGCAAAGTCTTAAACGAATCCCAAGACTGATGTGTTTGCTCTGCCGAAGACCTCGATTGCCAGCTATTAAAGTAATTGTTGAGTTTGAATAATTCAACAGATCTTAAACAAAAGCGAATTTCATTTTCGGGCTCAACATTGAGATATGCTTCGGATCGGCGCCCGATTGGGGGCGGACTTCGGTGTCTCTCGAGATATGAATCGTTACGAAGACCAAAAATTGCTTACCGTTTGACCACATTTTGGTTTATAATTGTCAATCAACTTTAGTGACCATTCGAGGTGTGCTCACCACTGATTAGCACTGATTAGCACTAAATTAATATTAATATCAGATTCTTTGAAATTCTTGGTAAAACTCGTGCAATCGATTCACTCAATGAACCGAATTTAGAATATATTCATTGAAATTATTTATTCATTGATTCAGAAAACAAAATTAAGTTAAGAGAAGATTTAAATTTTATTCAAATTCGCGTAAAATTCAAAATCGAAGACAAACTCTTGACTTCTTTCTGCTGAAAAATTTGGTTTTCGAGCTCTGAAGTGGTATTCGCGCTACAAATTAGTCTAAATGGATAGTGAAAAGGAGTGTCTCATAGTATCTTCTCATAGTATCGAGATCAGACTTTTTGGCAAACAGAGAGACACAACTATCGTTCGCAATACCGATCTAATCATGCAATCCATTATCAGAATGTGATTAAAAGTTTTAATGAAATAATTTGTCTGAAGTGAGACCTAATGTCTTGATTGGACACATCGACGAACAATCAAATGCCAATATATAGAAGTGGTGTTGGATTCCATCAAATTTTTGATTAAAATTGTTGTTCAGCGCGAAAATGCGGTCCAACTGAAAGGATTCAACTGATAAATGAATGGAAAAATTCAGAGCATTTTTCATCAGAATTGTTGGCAAAAATTTTCTTTCCTCAGGAATGAAATAATTCAGATTAAAAATAAAATAATTCAGTTCCGTATTAAGGAGGAGTGAGGAGTGAAACGATCAGTGAATTGAATTAAAATTGACTATTATTTTAGTGATCGGCGATGTCGGGGCTCACTGTGTGGTCATCGGTGGAGTGGAGTGGAGTGTGCGGCCAAATGGTTGTGATGGTTGTGCTGGCCATGTGCTGAGCAATGTTTTGGCAAAACTCTATAAATTCTCTGGTGATTTGATAGTCATCCGAATATGGGTTTTGTGCACAACATCGTCGATGTGTCGAAAATGGCAAAGAAATGATACAATAAATTGTGTTCACAACTAATGTATAAACTTTTATAAGTCCAGTATATTATTGATAGAGCGATACATTCGATACGATAGAGAGTGAGGACAGAGTGAGGACACAGACGGCTGTCATTACTATTTAACACAAGGACTCGAATCGATTGCCACAGTATATGATATGGCATTTGTAATGTCGTTTCATTTCATTTCGCACTCAAATCAATATCCAGTGATAGATAGCTATTATTGCATTTTTCGGGCGCCCGAACCCAATCCGACGCCAAATCTGTTGGGATGTTATGTGCGGACAACGGATCACAATTTTCAGGTTAGGATGAGATCAACAAAACCGACGAATACTAAAACGACTTATTGGTAAAAAGGATTTTCGTGTCATTCGTCTGATAGCGAAATGTCATTTTCGCTCAGCTTCGCCGCGATTCGCATATTCTGTTGGAATTTGTGCTAATGTTTGATTCGATTAGTCTTTGCATTGGATTGCATCCACACATCGACTCATGTATCCAAGCGCCTGGTCTTATCGCCACCAAATGTCCACCAAGTTGGTTGGTTCGCTCTAACTAATGGCTTGTTTCAAAATTCCTCTCCCTATCTGCAAAACATATCTACAATTTTGAAATGAATATTTCAGAAATGGTCTGATCGTAATAGTGAGCGACTTATTGGGCAATTTGGCCAAAATATCTGAGGCTTAATATGTCTTTAGTTCTTATTTTTGTTTCTCATTTTAAAGAACATATAGAGAAATAAATTTTGAGTCGTTTGCGATCAAAAATACAATTCGCTTAATACGATATTTTATGCCAAAGTCATGTCCGATATCGCAGTGATTGACTGCTATATTATTCCGTACAAAGAGTTTCAGACAATTCAGGTCTTAAGTCGAAGAAAAGTTTGCATTGAATCTCAAGTCATGGTCTCCACTGAGGAAAAGGAATTATAGGTTTGAATCTGGGACTCAGAGCCTCGTTATTATCGGTATTAGTCTGTACTCTAATTACTCATTCAATTTGGTTAAGCAAATGAAGAAGTGGTGCAGTGAATGGTCTGACAATCCATTCGTCAGACCCTTTATTAATGAATAATTGGATTGATTCTGATTTATTGGTCGCTCTCTTAGCAGACAACTAATTGATATATAATTTATTCGAAGCTATTGCTTGAGTCCGAGTCTTAGAGTACCTGATCTGCTGTGACCGCGAGAGGCGATCCATCAAAACACGACTTTCGCTCCAATTAATAAATCATAAATTAAAATCAGATACAATTCATTATTGCACTCATGACTCGGTTCTAATTCAAAGCCAGTGTTTCAAAGTTTGGACGCATTGACAGAGAATTGATTGTTTGAGTCAATGGGTCGGAAACTAATGTGTTTTGACGGCTCACTCCTTATTGTCGGCCTGATGTCCGAATAGTCGGTCATTTGTCCATAAAAGCAATGTTAAGAATATATTCTCCAAAATAGCGATTGAAAGCGAAATAAAACTAAAAACAAGTTTAAGAGTGAGTTTGCGAGAAAGGAATGAAGTGTTTGGACAAAAGTCTAATACACTTACGATATGTTATTGCACTCGAGTTTAACTAAAACATAACGAAATCAGCGATTTTACGGCCATTTGACGACATATCTGCCTCTCAGGAGTTATAAATTCAATCCAGTGATAGTCGACGGACTCACTCGACGGCTGGCCATCGGTCGGCATATCCACTCATTTGGACACTTCCCGAGAGCCATATAAACAAACAAAAGTTGACCAGAAGTCCAGTCGAGTTCAAAATTAGTTTCAATTAGACTATTGAGTGATATATCGTTGGATTGGATTCGCTTTGAGTCCGATTATGCCATCGCTGGCAACCAATTATTGGTTTCCGTTCATATCATATCATAGTTATAAGTGAGAGTCGTTTCGCCAATCGATTGAAACAATTTGGAGATATATTTCAGTGACATTTGGCTTCAATAAACTCAATGAAACTATTTATTCAATTTATCAGAAAGTTTCGCAAAACTTATAAACGAATAGAAGTGATGAATACGAATAATCAATAGAGAAATACATAGAATTGAATGAATTGAATCACAAATTGAATACACTTTTGAATCTATAGCCAAATGACGACAATTGGGATCAAATGGCGTCCAACTAGTGATCCGATTGTCCGAAATTGTTGACGAACTGCGAGAAATTTCTTAACTGATTGCAGAAGACCTTCGCGTCTTCGCCTGTCCTGATCTTTGCCCGCTTGACATCGGCTGTTAGCGCAACCAAGTTTCGGGCGAACTGCTGCTCCCGACGGGCCGACTCTCGAAGACTGTCGAAGGCATTCACGACCACAGATTCCAATACAGCGGCGCTCTTCTCGAATGTGTCCTCTGCGCTGTCTTCGGCTCTCTTGGTGGCTGCGGTGCCGTTCACTGCTGGCCACGGATAGTTAGTGGTGACCATCGGCGACGTTCTTCGGGCGCCGATACCACTGCGGAGACGTGCGTTCGGGTCAACCATTGGCGAGACGTTGGCCACTGAATACGACTTTTGGCTGGAATACGATGTCTGAGACATTGGTCTGATTGGCCGACTCAAGACCCGACCGACTCTTGTGGTGACAGTCGACTGCAAACGGCAAACAATGAAAACAAGTGATTGTTTACAAACAAATGACGCCTAAGAAAGAGACAATAGAGACCGATATGAAGAACAGTGAAGAGCGAAGCGAACGCCAAACCGACCGCCGGTTCACTCAATGCGACGATTGGTCTCTGAGTTGAGTCCGACTGCAGTCCGACTGCAGTGCGAGTGAGAGCTCTATACGAGCGGAGGGCAGACGAGAGGAGAGGAGAGACTGCGAGTCAGAGTGCGAGTGAGAGTGAGAGTCACCGACCGATCGGTCACTGATTGGTCACCGATTGCGCCAAAATGGCTGACAGTGTCTACGACTTCGTGGACGACGCCGAAGATAGCCTTACACTGAACAGGCAGTATGTGAAGCACAGTCTGGCCAAGGACTGGCACCGCATCGGCCACTCGGCTAAGGTGCGGCCCACAAAAGAGATGATTCTGTTGCCGCTCAAGCGGGACAACGCTGTCCAAGAAGTGGTGCTCACTTACAAGCAGTTCGTCAATCAGTGGCGAAATGTGGTCAAAGTGAGACACCCGTACCTCCCGGTCAGTCAGGTCAACGAACTCACCCGACAGGCCTGGTTTAAGCTCAAGGCCAAGACCGGCGGCCTCAAGACAATGGCCGACCACAGGCGCACTCCACGCAAGAGCTCGCTTCGGGCGGCCGCCAGAAGCGGTCGGTCGGCCAAAAAGGTGTCTTTCGATTTGGACAGAGTGGGCGTCGAGCTGTCCGACGACAAAGAGGTGCCGCGCCGTAAATCAAAGGGCAGATCCAAATCGAGAGCTCATATCTCGCGTTATGTCAAACCTCTGGACATTAGCTACGAATCACCCGTTAAGACGACTAATTCGAAGATTGGATTCGAAGACTTATCGATAGAAATTAATGACATATTATCTGACAATAGACAAGAATTGCCGATAAAGACCACAGAATCGGCGAAATTGACGACAAATTGCGAGAAAGTGAAAGATAATTGGGACAGAAATGAGTTGAAACCCAAACCGAAGACACAACAAAAGCCGACAAACCGTTTGGATGCCAGCGAACAGACGGAAAGCGTTTCTCCGATTATTAATCACTTGAATTCGACCAGAAGTTTGAGAAATGAGAAAACCGTTTCGGGTTTGTCCACCAAAAAGCCTGTCCTCCAAAACATATCCAACAAACGACTGATCAATTCCAAGAGGAGATTGTTCTCGAGTCCGGTCAAAGCGATGCTCACCTCTACGCCGAAGTTGAGCCCTAAGAAGGCGCCTAAAGTGTCGGTTCCGATGGACCCGTCGGGTCTGCAGATGTCGATTATCATCAATGAGAGCAAAGGAGACGTTTTGTGCGATATGTTCGACAAAGACTTGTCTCAACTGGACATCGATCCGACGCCTCGTTCAGAATCTCTTCTTAAATAATGTCCTAAAGTATTCAATTATTACTCGATTTGATTTCACAATAATTTATTCACTGTTTAAGTCAATTATTTTATGAGATTTTATTTCTAATGTTTTTATTTTATAGTTTTATGAGTTTTACGAGAGTTTCAAAGACAGAACAAAGACAGCGACGATATTTATTCAATTATTACTCGACTCATTTTTATTACTCAATTGTTTTCAATTGTTGTCCAATACAAGCAATACTTCAGATCTTTTTCTAACTTATTCTAATTAATACAAATGTTAATTATAACTATTAATTCTAAATATTAATACAAATGCTGACTAATTCTGTATAAAAAATAAAACGAATTTCAAAATTGACAATTAGAAGAGTAATTATCACTAAGTGGTCAATGAGTGTCTAATTGGTTCAAATTGGATGTCTTGAGCTAAATCTCATCGTCTAATGAGTGGTGAGTCTCAGTGTCTCCTATCGGATGTGCACTCGATTGCAATCCAATGAATAATTCTGTGGACACCGATGGGAAGGAAAGACAGGAAAGTGGTCGCCGATCCCAAAGAGCGAGATTATGGTCGATACCGACCAATGAATTACGGGATCAGTTGGGCTCCCAATACACTCGAACCTCATATTTCAAGTGTAGGTCTGACTGGCGATGGGATTGGGATTGGGATTGGGATGCGATGCACATCACTGAGGAGAGTGAGGACAGACTCGCGAGTGATGTGCGACCGCTCGGATCACTCAGATCTGAGTCATTCATTCAGAGCTTCCCATTGTGACTCATATTGGACTCAATTTGAGCTCATATAACATCCATTGAATGAATGCCCGGACAGGAAAGTGTGAAAAGACGTGCAGAAAAAACATGAAAAATGAGTCAAATATTATGTCTGTTTTGGAGGCGAAGAAAAACTATTCAAAAAATGATTAATTTCTGGCTTCAAATGACATAATGGCGTTCAGGGGTTAGAAGCGATAAATTGCTCACTCATTTCACTTTTGTTGAGACCTTTTATTGCCAGACATTAGACGATATTCGGTTCCCTCTATTATGTCCGTCCCTTTCGATTACAATCTCATTGAAAAAAGCGGTGAATTCCTGACCAAAGAAGTCATTTAACGAATGCAAACGTCGGATGCATTCAGATAGAGGTGAGAGGGATAGGGATAGGGATAGCGATGGGAAGAGGGATGGCATCTGATGTTGGCTTCACTTGATTTGAGCCATTGATTGCCAACAAATACCGTTAATGTCTGTCAAATATGTTGAGCGACTCGGAGGCGATGCCAAATCAAGTTTGAGCTGAACTCTGCAAATGATAATTAAGAAAAAAGTGATCTTTGGTCGGCTCTGGTCTGCACTGCACTGCACTGGTCAGCGATCGCTCCGACTCTGGTCTGAGGCGATCGTTGGCCTCATTAACCATCGGTTGTGCCAACGCTAGCACTCTATGGCTCCTAATCTGTATTAAAGTTGAGCAATAGATGCCATCTCTTAACTGATGGTCGATAGACGAGCCGACAGTGGATCAGAAGAGAGAGAAAGAGAGAGTTGAAGTCAATTCTGTGAGTTTGGGTTAATTAAGAGAAATGAGACCAAACGCGCAATTAAGCCAATATATGCTAATCAACAGAAGCCTCGCCTCTCAGGAGAGTCGCGTCTTATTCCACTCGAAAAGCCAATCACCGAAAGTCTAGTTTATGTTAACAACATTTGACATCACATTCAGAGTTAATATTTTTTATTCCTTTACTCCCAAAAGTTCTAATTTAATGCTATTAAACGAATTTACATAAAACTATAAATTATTCTCTCCTCTTAAGTATTGGAATCAAAATCAAAACTTTTTTATTAGATTCTTGTGTTAAAGCGAATAAATCATTACTTTTTATGATTATTAATCGCTCTTTAGTTTAATGGCGTAATTAAAACACAAATATGTGATACGCACTGAGAGTCAGACCCAGACTGTCGGCCAATTATTTTATGACAAATTTGTTTTTCTACTTAACTCTCATCAAAAGTTTTTTTTTATGTAAAACTGTGGCCATTATTCTGGTTATTAGTATTGAAGTAGTGATCGGTGAACACAAAACATCAATTTATTTGTCACAAGTTATGCACAATTTATTTATAGTGAACCGCATTTATAACTATACTTCCCATAACGAACCCATTGTTCGACTAACGAAACAAACAGTGAGTCCGACAACAGTTGTGTTGAGTCGGCGGTTGTCCCACAATATCAATGCATTTATAAGCGAATCATTTTAGGGATACTTTCTATTTGTTGTTATAATAATAATAATAATAATAATATTAGACAACATTCTATGTCTTATTAAAAGCAATTGCGTTGGCGTTGGCGTCGGAGCCGACATCAGAGGATGTCGTGAATGGGTGATAGGGCTCGAGAGACCACTTCTATTGGCGATGTCGATGTCGTCCACGGCTACAGTGATTGCACTCATTTCACTGTTTGAGCCAATCTATGAAATTAGAGTAAAGCAACTGATTTATGATTCCCGACACGTGCTCTTGCAATGAGTGGACAACAAAGCCTAATATTGATATAAGGCTCACACATATCATTGGTTGGCCTCGACTCACATCACCAGTGGATGTGCTCTGAATGATGACCAGTGCTGTCATTAATGCTAAGAAAGAGCAATGATTTTTCAAGTATTGCTTCACTGCTTTCTTATTCTCATATCCTCTTCTCATTCAGTCGTTGGCATCGCATCACTAAATGTTCGTCAGATTTCGTGCTCTCTTTTGATAGTCTCCGAAGAGAAGTCAACGCTTTTTTCAGAGCCCAAGGAAATGAGGAAATGAGTCGCCGATCGGTTGCCATTAAATTAATCAAACGCTTACACAAAACTCATTTATATATTTGAGGCGAATATGATTTATGAGACAAATGGGTCATCACTTGCGAGCGAAGATCGAGTCTCACAGCCACTGCTCGCACATTGAAGTCTCGAACCGATTCTAATAAATTGCTAATTAAGTTAATCTAATTAATGACAAACAGCTTCAGAAACAGAATAAGACTTTTGTCAACACAAATAAATAGTTAATATTTGTCTACTTTTGAGTCGTTTTGGGGCCGATTCTGGGCATTGGAGACGACATCGGATGCAATGCTCACAATAATTAATGAGCGATAGTCTCACAGATAATAAATGAGTGATTTTCCACAAACGAAAGCATTCATTAATTTCAACTCATATTTTAAGAGATGCGATAAAAGGTCTCATTTTGGACCATATATTAGCTTCAGATGTATGTCTGCGATGACCGCTATTATCGCACTAATTATAACCGCTTTCGCGTCCACTCAGTCGCGCCAGAGATACAAATTTGAGTTCACATCAGAACCACAGCACAGCATAACTAAGTCGACAAACACTACTCATATTTTCGTCTGTATTCGCCATCCGTTAAGAGCTCTGTAATTAATCTTAAGAGAAAAAGTAGCGAAAGTGTCGTTTCGGTGAAGACTAAGTGAAGAGTTCGGAAATTAAGGGCTCGTTCTCGAGATGAGGCCATATCTGACCGAATGCACAGACGGAAGCACTTAATGCACACAGTTTTCATCCAAACTCAAAAAACCCAGTTATGAGCGAAAAGTCATTTACGGAAAGTGAAAGCATGTCTTGAAATAAAATCATTTGCAAAGAGAAATAGAGAATTAAAATTGTTTTTTAGTAGCAAATGATTGAAAATATTGTTTGCGATTCAATTCAATGCAAGTATTTCTTTGTTTATGACATTTGGAGTCAAAGAATAATGTTTTTGATGTTAAGCTTATTTGTCTATTGAATAGTGTCTGCAATCCAACGATAAGACAACGCAATGACTCTAATAGTGAGTGATTACCAGCGCTTTGTCGGCCGTCCGTTCACTCGATTGCCATTCACTGAATGCCAGATCAATGATAAATGATTTCGTTATGACTTACACTTCACTGAACGCACAATAAATGTCGGCATTAAATGACATTAAATGTTAATATTTTTATATGAATTTTAATCGCGTTTAACAACAAATTGATTCCAAAGACGATAAGACGTATTGTCGAGAGTTTCGGACCAAATGTGCCGTCAAATGCTGTTCCGATTCATTTGGCAATCCATTCATAATCCGCTAATTATCTACTGTTGAGAACTGAGACAATCGATGCGAAGGACCGCCGATGTAGTGATGGAAATATGGATTACAGTTAGACATAGTTTGGAGAGAATTAGTTGTAAATAAGTGACGGATCGAACAGCTATTGAATCGATGGTTCAAAATTCGATTAATCATTATTTTGGATGTGTCTGCCATTGATCGTCACATTTGAGATGAGCAAGGATTGGATCATTGGCTCACTGTTGAGCCCAATGATGCGCTCTATCGATGTTCTCCTATCAATTCAATTGCTATTATTTTAGAAGATTTATTATTATTGTCATTAAGTTTTAAGAATTGTCTCAAATAAAAGTAAATCATTTCGAGTGAGTCTTCGAGTGAGTGAAGCAAACAAAAGTTTGAGACAGACATTATCGCCAGCTTTGAGTGTAATGAACAGTACAGTGCGATCATGGCACTATGGCACTTTGAGCTGTCTCAATGTCTCAATGATCATGCTGATCTTAGAGGTAATTATTAAAATTGAAGTCTGTCTCAAAGTTCCAGACAATTGTTTTAACGATCGTTTAGCGAAAGCAAAGCGAATGAGTTGTACTGCAGTTGAGTGAGAAGTGCCTTAAACCGAGTGCTTTATTATTTATAGTAAAGTAGCAAATCATGAGATAATATCGGTCTTAATGTCTTCAAATAATAATAAATGTTAAGGATTTGAATTAAACGAATGGGAAGTATAGACAAAGAATGGAACGATATTTGAGACCAAAAGAGTATATAAACGAGAATTGGTTTGGCGTTGAAAAGCAATATCAATAAACAGCGATAAATGTTTGCAATATTTACATTCACATACTTTTTAT
>JAQGBE010000980.1:0-13295 GCA_034698225.1 Scheloribates latipes | reverse complement strand
ACAGAACCCTGTTCTGTAATACGACGCAGTCATGATTACTCAGCCCGCGATTCACGCTTAACATAACCCAGGGATGCATCCGACGCAGTGAAGGGTTGCTGCTGTGGAGCCCGAGCCATAGGCTGAGTGTTATTAGTTACAAAACTCAACTTGCTTATATGCATTGACATGAGTGTAAATTATTTAATTACAGTTTGATCGCTAAAATAGATTTGACTAGTTCAAGTAATTGATAATTTACGTCGATAGGGAAAATGTAAGTAGACAGAATCTGTCTAGTTTGGTCATCCCTAGTTATAAATATGATCAAGTGGAATTAGCAGGCCTTCTATGCTCGAGTATTTAGCTGGCTTGATATTGCGCGTTATCCCAAGTTTGTATTGCATCAATGGTATTTCCAGATTGACCGGGATCGAGCTGGCCAGGTCATTTCCTTTCCACACGTATACCAGGTCATCTATGTTATAAGAGTCTATGCAATTAAGCTAGTTTAGAAAGAAGTAATTAACAGTTTTGCTCAAAATGCTTACAACTCTTCAGAACAACATTGCATTCAATTGTTTCCCTCGGGTATTGATGAAAGTCCATCGGACAGCTCACGATTGCGGCCATCCTCGAGCAAAAATTACATTATGACAATAGATTGTCGACTGTTTCGCTATACTTTTGGATATAGGTGAGCTTGCAAATGCTCAAGGTGTCGTGTCGCTTGATTCTGAGCACATGCATCATCTCCTTGTCTGGTCGAAGAGCTTTCTTTGCGTTGGCAATAATTGTCTATTCGTTGGTTGAAACGAATTGAATCGGATATTAGATAAGCGGCGAAGACATACATCTGGAACCCAGAAGCCTTTGATGTGTTCTCGATTGATAATCGCGGTCCCTGCAGGACAAGACAAGCATGGTAAATTTGACGCGACACCTGTGCTGCATACTGCTGGTGTTGGTGGTCAGGTTGATGTGGCCCAGGTTCAATATTTCCAAGTATTCCAAACAGTACTTTTCGGAGACATTCCACTGATGTTTGATATAGAAGTCTAACCGGAAGTCCTTTATTGTAGTGGAGATACAATAGATTAGGTTTGGTATGAGTGACAGCGGACCAGTTGTGCAGACCATGTCCTTGTCGTTGATAGAACTGATGCCATCCGTGAACAGAACGGTCGATACTGTCAGGGGTTCGCCTATGAAATGACATCTCTTATATTGAAAATGGTTGACGCGTTCAGTCGAATGCCAGTCAATACCATTAGCGGTCGGAATGACGGGAATGCCTGACATTTGGACCGTTGAGACCGAAATCGAGAATATAATGACATATAAAAGCATTTTGTAAAATGAAATTTTTCATAAACACATCGGAAACTTCGCCCCAATTGTGAACTTGGCATCAATGGGAAGCATAACTAACCAGAAGTCAAGAGTCTATGCGATTGTTTTACTTTTGTATTGAACACAATCGCGAAAACAAATTGAATATTGATTTTGATATTAAGAATATTTTTTTATTGAAATTTCATTTCAAGTGATTTACTAAAGTCAGAGATGAACAGCGAGGAGATTGGAATTTGCATTTGCATGTTCATTTGCATTAGAATTGGACAATCACTGCTCTTATCATATCATCTCTATAGTGAAGGCTCTTTGAAAATTTGAAATCACTCGTCCCTAGCATTCAGATGCTATTCAATTGAACACAAGCTGACCTTGCACCTCTTTTATGGCTCCAATATCTTGGTAGCGAACGGTATTTTACTCTATTGTGTTGGCAAACAAATCGGAAGCTAATTATTGAAGTTAATCACGCAATTCAATAGAAATTGAATAACAATCGGAGAGAAAATGTTAAACAATTTTTGTAATCAATATTCTATTCAATCAATTATTGATCGCATGTTTTTGATTCATTCATTTATGGACTGATAATGAGCTCGAATTCAGAATTGACATCAGTTTAGGTAACATTAGAATCGGATAAATATTCCATAGATTTTGATTCAATTGATGAAAATATTTCATTCATTTAATCCGGAAAACAAAAATAGAGGAAACAATGGAAATATTTTAAGTCACCTTAACCACAATTAAGTCACAATTTTATAAATATGGAGCTAATTGCTAATTTATTAACGATCATGGACAACTATGCCAAGGCAATTATTCTAAAGCAGGCAAAAGCAGTTAAGCCTTGAGAACATGAAGCCATTGGCCGACAGATGCCGTTAGACTTGTCTCTCGAGTGTCCAAACTTCAAAACACTGCACATAACATTGCAGACCTGGATGACCTGGATGTTTGCCATTGTGTCCGATGTAAATTAGTTTCCAGCTAAGAATCACATAAATATTTTGATTACTATATGAATGAAATAGAATTTCTAATTAATAAGACACTAATCAATATTCATTAGAACAATCTAGCTAACAATAATCTAATGATCTAGGTGCTTCATTTCAGGTGCAAAATGCTAAATGAAAGTGAAAATTAATGAGCGATTGGTATCACAGTTCCAAAGTATAATAGATAACATCTAATTAAATATATTGATTAAACGGTACTATCGGTTAGAGACAGAGCAGTCGTCGGCAGAGACGGATCGGATCGATAGGTCATGAAAGTGATGCCAATCGATGGATAGCTATAATTATTTAATACTCAATTCAAATGCAAAACAAATTGAAAACACGAGTTTGTGTTTGGCGTTGAGTGAAGAGTACCGACCGAATAATTGATCGACTCATCCGAGAGCCGTCTCTTTGTCGGAACGAACGAACTTCTAATGCAATATTTATCGCTATATTAATGAGATATTGATTCGAAGGATTCTGTTTTTTTATTTGTTGCCAATTATGTGACGCCAAGAGCTTAATTAATATCACTGTTGAGAGAGACCAGGGGAGAGAGAGAGAGAGAGAGAGAGAGAGAGAGAGAGAGAGAGAGAGAGAGAGAGAGAGAGAGACCGCTCGGCAATCGACAGTCGGCAGAGCGGCCGAACCGGACTGAGTCTCGGCTCCAATTGCCGGCAATGACTCCAATCCATTGATTTATAGTTTAATTTCATTAGAACTCAATCTTTTTTCTGGTCAGATAAGTGTCAGAACATTTGCAATGAACAGGTGATGTCTATTGTCTGGGTCTTGAAAAACGATGATTAATTGATTGCAGTGTTTGCCGAACATATGAGCCCTGGCAGTGAGTGTGTGCTGTGCGCCACAAATCTAGTCTAATGTACTTTTTATTTTAGCAAAACTATTTTCACTAATATATCAAAGCGTTTGGCCCATTGCCGCCCCTCACAGCGCACACCACAGCTCAGGTGACTTAACTCGTGGCCACAAACCTTAATCGAGTTTTATTGTCGACCACATTCATAATCATTTAGTCATTACAGTCAAGAAGGGCTCAACTGGAAGGCCACGGGTCGGCCAAAAGCGAGAGTGGAGTGGAGTGGAGTGCCAGCAGAGGAGAGGAGTATTCCCCTAATGATCATTACGTTTGTGGCCATCGATGGCTCACAATCTCAGGTCTGAGTCTCTCTCCAACATTATGTCGAGCCTCGAGTCGAGCGTTGATTACTTCTAAGAGCAATCAAAGCGCACATCGATTGCGTTACTCAATGAGATGAGCCCTTTACTGCTTTTGGGCCCTTGTATTCAATTTTTGATATCCGGCTGAGTAGTGCTAATACTGACTGGCCTTTCATCGATCATTCTTATTGACAGATAACGCGATGAACGCAATTGTGGCCAATAATTATGAGCCATGGATTGGTACTCCTATTGGGAGACATTGTTCTCTGGGGGAGAGATTGTTCGCTGTTTGGCCCCGAATCCGGTAATTACAAGAGTGACCACAACTGGATAATTGCCCACAGGATAGTCCAATCACACACGTCGACAAATACATGCCCAATGCCCAGTGCCCATGATGAGTTATTAATTTCGATGACAGAGAAAGAAACAAATGATCACAAGAATAATCGATAGCAAAGAGAGGAAAACATTTCTCCAATTTCGTGGTTCAGTCTTCACAGACCAGACCAGACCAGACGGATCGGAGCTGATCTGTGAGGGTCTGGTCTGGTGTTGTCTGCGCTCAGGTATGCGGTGCTGTGTTCAGGTGCTCAGGTGAGAGGCTCAGGTTCAGGTCCAGTCCGGTCGCTCACGTCCTCGCATCAAATGATGTGTTTTGTGTTTTAAGCCAAATTACTTTTTATATTCGCTGTTTGTTTCTTCAATATATATAACTTTTCTAACGCCACAAAAGATAATTCGTATTCTGTGTTGAAATGTTGAGTCGAGCCCATGATTATAGGCTGTCATGTCATTGATGAGCCAACACAGGCAAAGGTCACGACTTCATACATGAATTGCTTCTCTAATCGAGACTTTTAGCCAAAAGTAATTTCAGGTGCGATACTCTGATTGCCCAATAGATGCAGCGCTCAGTCAACTGCTCTGCGGTTCGGCTCATGGCCTGTGCGGCCGTCCGACACACAGACCACTTCATTTCCAATTCATTACCATTCAATTTAACGCCAATTTGCCCATTGTTTTCGACTCTAATGCTCTTTTTTATATGCACTCACTCTGCGAGCACATCAATGCCAGTGGAGATTCAATTTGGCGATCAGGCGAGTGCACGCTTTGCCCTTGATCACTCAAATATTGATACACAAATTGCTAATAAAACTCGATTTTAGACTCGACTTGAGCAGCAAAAAGGCCACTAATTCTTAGGTTTGGAGCCGAGAAGGAAAAAACTGAGCGAAAGGAAGCAAAAAATTCTTATTTGTCTTATCTCTACTGTAAAGTGCATTTCGGAGCAAATTATAGTCAAAAGTAATCAAAGTTTGCGGTCTCTCTCGCGGGTGGAAAAAGACTATTATGGGAGGACTTTCCACGACTGTTTTGAACGCTGGCCTCACTTCTAAAAACAGTAATTTGAAGTAATTCCAGGTTATTGTCTATACCAGTGATAGCCAGTGCACAAACGCAATGGCCATTCATTTTGGCTAATATATAGACAATCTCTTCGAGCAGAGGAAGAATTTTCTATTCTCTCAGTCATTGTTTTTCGTCATAAATAATAATATTGTCTCTGAAAAAGAGAAACGAATAATACGTTTCTAATGAAAAACTGGTTTAGAATTTAATATAATATCTATTTTCAGAGATGTCTTAAATCTCATGATTCCGTCCAAATGGTTGTCTCTGTCCGTCCGTCTCGTCGTTATTTGTTTGGCATTTCGATACTTAATTTAAATAAGTATTTGCGCGAAAAGAAAAGCCATTTTATGATTGAATTCCCGCAAAGTTTTAAACGAATTAAGGCCTTAAACGGCACAAACAAAACAATCGAATCGCACAAAAAAATTCTTCAGTTTTTATTATTCACTTATACGGCGAGTGTCTAAAAGGAACGGACAGTTTCCTCACTCACTGGTGGCTTAAGCCGTGGTTTATGACCAGGAATGACATAATTCTCCGACTTTTATAATTTGGTTTGACATTTCTTACATAATAAACTTAACCGGATAAGGCACTGGTGTCACGGCTCGGCTCAGATGATCGAAGCGCGAGCACACAAACCATAATTTAAACGCAAATCAGTAGTGCCGAGCCTTCCCGAGGCCGAGGCAGAGTGGGCCCGAGGTATGTGCCGCTGACTGGTTATGGGCAGCACAAACACGGACAGCACGGGTACGGTTCCCAAAACAGATTAATGCCATTTTAATCAGTTTGTAAATGAGCTTGATCGTTTCATCGTGCGCACTGTAATGCTGAGCCAATTGTGTTCTGTTAATTAACAAATGTATTAGACTAGTGGTTCGGTTCGGAGCCGATCCCATCACCAAAAAGCCAAAGCCAAAGCTCGAGCAGAAAAATATGTTACCGAAAAATATGATGAATCGCATGGGAAACCAGTTTCCCGAAGAGTTTTTGCACATAATATGCAACAAATTTATGGATTAAACCAATAATTTTTTTTGCGGCCCAAAGTCTTTCTCTCTCTATTAGATAGAATAAAACTAAAATTAAATGTAATTCTTCGCCTCAATTGGCGAACAAACAAACGATTTCTCTCTTTTTATAGCCATTCTATTGAATAAATGCTAACTTAATTAACAATATGCTATTCAATGAGTGCTCTTGAATAGTATGAGCCTGAATGAGTGTCTGAATGAGTTAGGTGAGTTAACTGGTTAGCTTTTAGCGTCGATTCACTGGACGGCAATGGATGGCGATCTGGTTCGGGCCGATAATCCGTTAATAATTGCATGAGAACTGGTTGTGGCACTGATTTTGGGCACTGTTTTTCGGACTGAAATTCGAGGAACAGGTATAACAGCGGGAGAGAGACGGAGAGAGAGAGAGAGGCTTACGAACGGCCGGACCAGCGCTCCGGTGACTGCACACCACATAAGACACTACACCGACAATAGAGAGGCTGTTCTACGCCTCAACGATAAGAAGCGGTGCGATTCAAAGTGCATGTCAGTGCACACTGGCCTATCTTATCTTATCTTGTTCACTGTTCGCTGTTGCCCATTGTTAGCCTCGGCCGGCAATCACTCGCATTTAAAATCCTTAAAGAGATGGACCAAAAAGTTTTTCCCTTTCATAATACGGATGGTATTAGCAGTGCCTTACTTGTCAAACAGTGTGTTGTGTCTAATGTTTCTTAGATATGTCCACTGAGATAGCGATTCGTACGGAAGGGCCGGCCGTTCGGCGGTCTTCCGCAAACAAACTGCTTGTCTTGTCTTATCTCACAGACCAATACACACATACACACAAATGCATAGATCCGAACCGTTTAAGTAATTATTCAAAACTTCTGGTCTAAAATACATGTCGAATGCGATTAAGAATAAATTTTTAGTGCCTTTTCATGTATTGCCGGATCACTTGAGCGCCGTAGTGGCTGTGGCTGTATTGCACTGTTGCAGCAGTTGCAGGAGCACTGGTCCTAGTATTAGGTCGCCCTCAGAGGCATCTCATTTATCATTCAAACACTTTATAATCATTTTTCACTGCGAGTCGCGCATTGAGACCAAGCGGTGGACAATCCGTAAGCAATCCTTCTCTGCCAGCGCTCCCGCAAACCGGCATTAAATGAAGTTTTCAAACAAACATTTTTCATTCGTACGGATAGACTGAGACGTATAGCACATCTACTCTACTCTGACTCTACATTTTATTAGTAGTTAATGGCTTTCCTGAAGTCACTGCCGAAGAATACACACCACGTCTTCGGCAGTGCGAGTGCTTTGCGCGTCACAAATATGACATTTGGAGCGAAACGGAACGGCGATAGAAGAAGTAGTGGGGAAAAAATTGGCGAAAAATACGGCAAAAAGAGGCGGTAATGAAGTGCTATATATTTGGCCGCCGTTTCACATCATTTGTCTTTTAAATTCATCAATGAAACGCTTTGCACTAAACCAAGAGATTCGCCAATTTTTTTTCTCTCTGCCAGTTCTCTCTCTTCATTCAACTCCCGGCTCACAACCACTTAATAAATTTGACGACTCTTTCCATTAGAATCAATATAACCGAACGGCAGAGCAAAAAACGGGAAGGAATTGCACTCAACTCAACGCTAATAACAATATATACAAAAAATAAGTGCCATTTCTTGTGTGTGTCTATGCCATCGATGAATGAACTCGAGCACAAAAATCCATATAAAACTTATTCTCTGCGCTCTTCTCTCTCTTATATTAAATAACGTTATTAAACGATATTTCATTTGGACGGCACATCACAGCAAACAAAAAAAACGTATAATGCAATTAAATTTTCATTGTGGTTGGCGTTTCCCTCGAGGAAATCGGCACAACAGCCGAACTTGTCTTCTGCTGTCCAAAAAGAATTAGTTTTCTCGCTCTTGGAGAACAATAGCACTTCCACTCCAGAGCCGAGTTTTTAAATGTTTCCGAGCCTTTCCAGTACACTCTTGGCTCTCGTGTCTCATTGCCCTAAACTGTAATTAACTTAAATTAATAATAAATTTAATTAATTTATACATGAATTGAGCCAAACATCGAAAGTGTTAATACCAGAGCAGATGAGCGATACTACGAGTGCTCTACGAAAGTAATTATTCACAACAAAACTTTTTGGCAACAATGGGCCGGCAATAGAGCGCTAGCGCTCAGTGTCTATCGTCAGTTCCCCTCCTCTTTCTTTTGTCTACAAAATTCTTACTCCAGTGCCGAGTCTATTGTTTACGGGTCCGGGCGCTGAAACACTAAAACATTGGTTTCAATGAGCGAGCAATAAAAAAGTTGCCAAATTGATTGCCAAACGAATTATGTGTTGCCAGTTATGAGTCAGTGCTCGATACCGATCGGCCGAACCGACCGCTCGACATATAAATCAAGTGAACCGATACCGCGCACAACAAAACCTAATCAATTGGATTGAGCCTTAAATTAATAAACTTTTTTCGCTCTATCCATGTGCTGTCCTCCAAACTGTGAAACTCTCTATCATCTAAATGAGCGATAAATGCGATTATTTGTCGCACTCAACTCAATTTGTAGGTCCAGGGCCTGTGTGTGGATGTGTTTGGCCGCACATCGAGTCAAGTGTGTCATCAATTGCGGTCCACTTCTTGTGTTGGGCACAACTGGCGGCCATATAATGACATTAATATGATTTGTTTGGAAACATCTTGGACTCAATGAATCGGGTGTATTGTTAGCGCCAGTGAATGCTTGAATAATATGAGTCCTCAACAGCTGTTTCCTTCTCTTCTGGACCACAGAATTCTCAATCACTGGCCGTATAAACGGATCGCATCCTTCATATCCTGAGCGCTAACAATAGAGTCTGTGCTCCAAACGTAAGGTGCGATACGTCGGGCGCACAATACGACGATTCAAATGAGATAAAGTATGAAACGCTTTCATCAAAACCCAAAAGTAAATTAAATAACTCGATCTCTGGAAACAGATTCTGTGATTCACTGCTTCGCACAACACATCACACATAAAATATAATCTTTCGATACACACAACACCTAAAGTAAACCTAATTTTCGCTGCGAGAGAAAAAAATTACTGATATTTCGTATCTCTATATCGAAAAAGTGATTGCTTTTCATTTGATGCGAAGAATTAAGGGCTAAATCGGGAGGCAATTTGAATAGAGTAATTCATCAAGTAGAAAATTCGACGATATCTTGGCCAGAAATTGATAAAATAAATTGGTAACTATCGAGCAAATTCACTGGTATTAGGCATTCCCGGAGATATGAGCGTAAAAAATGTTGGGAAAACGTCTCTCACATGAGAGCGCACACACATTCTGTGCGCTCATCACTACAATAGATAGTCTTCGCTCAGCTCTCATGCATTCAATAGCTTTCAAAATTCATTTTCATTCAGACTTTTATCAAATTTAAATATGAATACCACTACTTATGAGCGCATAAATACACTTTGGCTTATGGATTGTGATCACCGGCGGTCACGACTCGAGTCACGCCAATCAACACGTATTGGCAGCCGAAGGCACAGATATGTCCAGTTCTGCACCGACATCGACACCGATCGCCACTTACCCGAGCAATCAATTGCCAGATAATGTGACCTCATATGCCTTAAACCTTTATCCATCAAACTTTACTTTTGAAGACTATTTTATGCAAATTATTCAAATTAGAGCTCAATTTGCATTCGACTCTATTTAATAAATATATGACAACATTGGCCGCTATGCACAGAAAATTGAATATATATTTTTGACATGACAATTTCTTATTGAATCTATACAATAATGGCCAAATGCCCTTATTAAAATTGTTTCGCCACTCCATTCTATTGTACGCCAATATGAAGTGCACTCCAAACACAACATCTCTGCCAAAACAGACTGCACTGCCGTCGAAAACAAGCTGACAGCAGACGCAATTTGCAACCTAGCTAATTTCGTAGAGACGACAATTGGCAAGATAGTACTGATTTGTAGTTAACGTTTTCTAGTCGTGTGTATCGTTCGTATCGAACGGTAGACAACACATTGAATAGTAAACGCAGCGAAAAGTCTGTTTACTATTATGTTATGTTTATATGGAGTGCAAACAGAATCGTGTGTTCTCTTGGCTATTGACTGAAAAACATGAATGACTCGGCTCTTACTGTACTGTATGATAGAGAGAGTCTCGTAATTACAACTCATTTTACATTATATTGATATTGTGTTTGTGGAGTATATGACTGCAAAGGGAGACCTATTGTGCTGTTTGTGGTCATACCTAATAATTTTCATTCGTGTAAACAATTTGCGATATTGTCCGATATGCCGCTCCTCTGTGGCTCGCATGCAATGCCACAGATATTACATCAATTATATAAAGCCAGTGATCAGTGATCACCGATCGCCACAATTCTTGTCATACGAACAGAACTTTTTTATATGCCATTCGATGTCTGCGTCTGAGACAACAGTACGGATCTCACTGTTGGCTGTGTGGCCAACATATGCGCACAGCAGAGGAAATACCAATTCTGGCAGAAAAATGCCAAAAACTATAGCCTCACCGACGGCTCAGACACACCCATCGCGATTGAAATTATCGAAACAATACTTTCTCCACTGACGGAGAGGGCCCCGAACTGTCTAATTTAGCTTGACAATAGCAGCAGAACAACGCCAGTTAGACTGCGGCCAATACAACAATAAATTTTTGACAAAACTGACAAAATGTTGCTTTTCTTGTGCTCACCGGGAATAGTGTACAATAGTGGGTAATAACTGGTGTTATCAACAGTCAGACAAAACGACTCATTCACCAGATTAGACAATAAAACAGTTATGGAAACAACAAAATACTAGACAACAGAGAGAAGACATTGTCAGTCAGATTAACGCAAAACGAGATAATTAAAAGAAAAAAGAAGTTATTTGGTGTCGAAAAGTGCTTTTATTGGTGGCAATCGATTCGCTTCTTCGACTCAAAGCGACTCGACTTCACTGCCAAACCAGACATTCATTTCAGACCTCTTCAGGCCTTTTCATTTGACTCTTGTATTAAGCGCTTCTATAAGTCTATAGAGAAGTTGTATATTGAATTATATTTGAGGTAAAAAGAGTGAAATAGAGTCCAAACATACGACTATTGTATACGATTAACATTAGAGTCTATTAGAGGCGCTCTTTGAGAGAGAGACTGTGAGAGAGAAGAGAGAGAGGGCTTAGAATGAAAATTCAATGAACGGTTTTCTATCATTTTATAACATATAAAAGCCATTGTGACGTGTCCTTTATGTATTGTGCCCGAGCCATACAAGCCTTGTTCATTGAGAGAGAATGAGAGAGACGGCTATACACTACACACCATCGCTATCATTGCTTTTTTACAACAATAAAAGATTCTGTGATAATTAAGCTCATTTTATTCTCCAACTCTACACATATATAAAAGGCGACCACTTTTTACACATCGCTCAGTCCAGAGTCACTCTTTGCTGGTGGCAAGTGTGAGATCGAGCACAACCAGACCAGCAAACCAGAGCACTCGACCAGATTAGGGCCACCAATTAGGCAAATTGCACTCTGGACTGATCTTGCTTACTTTTGTATGTTAGTGTGTGTGTGCGATGTGTGCTGTGTTGTGTGTGCTGTGCGCTCAGTACAGTCCACAGTCCTCTGCCGTACAATTCTGTGGGAATCCCGGATACAAAACGACTGCTAAACTCCGAGAACAGTGTTTTTCAATAACAACAAACCGTTTTGTTTAATAAGTCTTCCTTTTAATAACAAATAAAAGACGCCTTTAATTGGAATATATGTCGAAAATGTCGGATACCTTTCATCGTCTGTATTGTCATCAAAATAATGGTAAGCAATGATTTGCTCGTAAGAAAACATCTCTTCATTCTCTGCCTCTCATTCAAGTCTCCGTCGATCTATCGTTACATATAATTAGGTCTTAAGAACAGATAAAAACCCAGATCTGTATTGTCATTGACTTTTGATTGTTTGCCTATAATAAGAGCTATAATTTTGATTGTCTTCTGACTGAGTCTCGAAAAATCTATGTCTCTATCGCTCGCTATCTCTCGTATAGCCGAGTATTGTCTCTATATTTGTTAATTCAATATCTCTTTCCTCCAAAAGGACCGGTCTTTGAGTTTGGTGTTGACGTCTTCGCCAGCACTCGCACCACAAGAATCATCCGAACTGTTCGTCTATTTTAATCAATTACACAACAGATAAAGAGAAGACATTTTTCAGACGTCCACGACTTGAGTCGAATGTCAAACATCCTTCGGATTTCTCAGTGGCGAAGAAGTGATTGCAACCGACTCTATGCGGATAATTGACTGTTGGCTGAGAGCCAGTGTCGGCAAACACTTTCTAAACGATTGGACGCAAACCAAAAGCCATTATTTTACGCCAAACTAACACAAAATTTTATTTAATAAAAGAAGAAAAACTGGAAATCGATTTTCGCTCTAATTTTCAATCGCTTTGTGTCAGAAATCTGTTCGATGGCTGAAAAAAGTTTGTCTGATATTTATTTAGCCGAAAATATCCAGTGTTTTAGTGTCAGATAAATTGAATCGATTTTCTGCCGATATGTTGCCAACCGATTGATTGATGTCTGACTCTCCAGAATATCCAGAGCTTGAGAGCCATTACCGAAAAGCCAGAACTGTTCGTTAGTGAGGGCCCCGAAGACAAGCGAAAGGCGTTTTAGTTCGGCCTCTATTTCGAGTCACACTTTGCGCTAAATATTTATTATGATTACAATTATGATTGTAATACTGTTGACGGCATATCAGGGCAGCCAATGGTTCGGGTGCGGAGCCATCGGGTGGAGTGAACTATCATTTCAATTCATTTATTCTATCGCTTTTTTATATCATCGGCTAAACCGCAGCCACAGCTACACACTATCCAGAGCTCGGGCACTGCAACTATCAACTATCCACCAACAACTCGCCCAAAACTTTTTCGCTCAAAAATAGCAAAAATATTTGACCTCAACGGTCGGTACTATATATTTAAGGCTTCACAAGAATTTAATGCAATTTCACTCCCATTATATCATCTCTTCATACAATACAGTTTTGGTACAGTTATGGCTATATTTTATAGCCTATGCCCAAGACTTAACTCGTCTCTCCTCTCCAGGTCTCTCTCTCTCTCTCTCTCCTGAGTCTCTTCTTAATACTTTGATATATTAGAAGACTTTGAGTGGAAATAATGAATGTTTGCATTGAGTCTAATGAATATTGATATCACGATCCAAACAAAAGCATCTAGACCAGACCAGAC
>JAQGBE010000979.1:0-13304 GCA_034698225.1 Scheloribates latipes | reverse complement strand
AATTAAGAATTATGCATTAAAACCATGGTTAAAAATGGAAATCATTATGGTGAACTAACCATTAGCGTGAAGTAAGCCCTCCGCCAGGGTCTGGTTCACGCTATCGATAGTTCTGTGTATCTACTACTTGAAAGAGTTGTTTACAATTATATAGATGAAATCTTCGTCCCTGACAAAGTGTAGTAGTATTTAGACTAATATTTTTGAGCGAGGAATATTCCTAATTTCACTTGCAATTACAGTAATTCTATGCAAGTGGGATGGGTAATCGTGCTAATTATATTATGCACAGTGTGATTATATTCTCTTTCTGCAGAGATTGATAGTTATCTTAGTGAAATTCATTATTAATCAAGAAACAATTATAATTGTTCTTTTATTGTTTATCTCGATATAATTACAAAAGTGTTATTGTAATAGTATTCCACTTGCATAGTGTAAATCGAGGAAACATTGAAATTATTTTTATAAATAAAATATCTACTTTTGAAGTTGAAATTGAATTAAGTTGTATTTACTGTCTTAAACAATTAGTTGACTATTTGGAAATTAAATTATTTTTAAAAAAGTTTTAATCTATCTATTAAATGTGATGAAACTGTATTGAACTGATAAACAAAATTAACAAGATCGAATTCAGCAATTCATTGGCCAGTTCTCAACGTAAATACAAGTCTATGAGTTTCAAGTTTAGTTTCATTTGCTGTTTTAAAAGCACTATACAGATAATGATAATCTGTATAATGATAATTCAAGCTAGAGTACCGATCCAGAGAATTGCTAAAACCATAGCTAGCCAAGGACGGTGATTCAAACTAAACAAGTTTGAAATGTTACAAAAGAAATCGATTATACTAGAGGTGTTTCAAAAGAATAACTTTGATTGATTGGAATATTTTCTTGCAATGCATCAAGCTGGACAATAAACAGGTGCATTTATAATATAGGAACAAATCACCTGAATTGATTTCACTTTCATTACATATAAATACTCAAGCATACTTAAGTATCATCTAGACTACTCTATTGTGGCACAGTCTATACTCTACAGACACATTAATGCCACTTATGCCGATTTTAACAAGCTCGTTTATTTTCTAAATAGATTGGACTGAAGATATGGACATAATTTTCAAGATCAAATTCACAAAATCATCTGTCATTTCTTCGCTCAAAATAGAAATGAAGTTCAATCTCGTCTATCGAATAGTTTCCTTATTATTCTGTTCTATTAGTCTCTTCTATCAAAGCAAACAACTGTTGAGTGAGTATACGAACGGCAATACTGTAGTGAACATTGAGGTCAAGCGGGACAACAATGGAAACTTACCGGCGATTACCGTATGTTATCCGCAATTGGTATCAGTAGTAGAAGGGACTGTTCAATACAAAACATCACATAATGGGGAAAGGGAACCAGAAAACGTGAGGAATTCTAGTAAACAGGAAATTCTATCAATAAAAATGGGGTGTGTGTCTGGTGGTCTGTCTGGCCTGTCTGTCTGGCACAGAGAGTCGGACACCACACCAGTCAACATCAAGTTCACCAGAAAGACTTCTTCCGCAGTGGACATTATCACAGAAGTTACACCAAGAATATTCATTCCACGTACAGTTGAACTCATCGGAAGCTTCCAAATAGTGGTTGATATTGCCGCACACAGCAGACAATTTCAAGACTTTGCCATCTAAACCTTGGAAGTGATCGTCGCGCCAGAAGTTCACCTGATTGAACACTTCACCAGCAACAAGCAAGGTGAAATGTTTGATTCGTTTTTATCACTTAACGTAGCGGTCAATCGGACAAACGGTTGCATTCAATCGCAACTCAAGTGCAGCCCATTTGTTACCGACTTCGTGCCGGCCATCAGTCGGTTAGCACTTAGACTCACATTAATTATTATTCAAATCGAATGCAATTAATAATAAAACAATTGATTTTTGCCTAGTTTAGGTTTCAAATAAATATTGTTTTATGAACTATCAAGCGTGACATCACTTCCCTGTCCTTTGCTCACAATTTGGTCTCTCCTGCGCCTGACTATTCACCCGAAACGACCTGGCATTCGCTGACAAACTCTTGTTCAACACAATTTTATTTAATTAAATAGACTCGAGTCTGTCGGCCGTCCTATAGATCACTTGGAGATCAAAATCAGACCCGTTAACCGAAGAACAGAGGAGAGACGGGCGAAGTGTGCAGTCAAGGTCATTGCAATTTCTTGGGCTATTGGGCACAGAAGGAGAAGACGGAATAAGTGATTGACAGATGGGTGATATAATACAAGGTACGTCCTGTATTACTGTGTGCCTGTAGTGCCGTACTCTCGGCGAAAGTCTATGTGCAAGCCTAGGATTTTAAGTACATTGATTTCCACGAGTGTCTGGCCATTCATGACAATCACTAACTTGTATCCACCCATACTTTGATGGCCGTGACGCAACACTTTGGAATTGGAGGGATTGAGTTATTGTAATATTATTGCACATGCATAGTGTAAATCGAGGAAACATTGAAATTATTTTTATAAATAAAATATCTACTTCTGAAGTTGAAATTGAATCAAGTTGTATTTATTGTCTTAAACAATCAGTTGACTATTTGGAAATGGAATTATTTTTAAAGAAGTTTTAATCTATCTATTAAATGTGATGAAACTGTATTGAACCGATAAACAAAATTTACAAGATCGAATTCAGCAATTCATTGGCCAGTTCTCAACGTAATATAGACAAGTTTATAAATTTCAAATTTAGTTTCATTTGCTGTTTCAAAAGCACTATACAATAATATTTCAAGCTAGAGTATCGATCCGAAAAATTGCTAAATCCATAGCTAGCCAAGGACGATAATTCAAACGCAACAAGATTGATATGTTACTGAAGAAATCAATTAAACAAGGATTGATCCATTATACTAGAGTTGTTTTAAAAGAATAATTTTGATTGATTGGAATATTTTCCTGCAAGCCTTCTTCTGATTTGAATGACTCCTCAGTCAACAACTTCAGGTTCGAATTGAGGAACTGGTCTCAGACCTCGAGGGCGATCACTACGGCTTGAAGTGTATGTGCGGTGACAGGGACTGCAGGTGAAGAGAGGTATATCGACATCAATGCCTCGATATAAGAGCTCATTGTTATCTTCATCTGTGACCACTATTTCCATCACAAGACTCATCGAAATGGCATAAAAGACTGAAAATAAGAAGATCCGGATCTTTATCCTGAATATGGTCAGCTGTGGTCGGAAATCGAGACAATTTAAGAGTTGATTGATAAGACGTGAATTATCTCAAAAATGGTAATCGATAGTAAACCAGACAATTAGTTTTTTACCTGATCCTTTGCTTTGTTGATCTTCCTCTGGATACTTGCGAATTAAGTTGAGTTTGCGATCTGATGCAAAACTGCCAACTATGGAATCACTGCTGACTCCAGTCCTTCTACTGCTTAGGGAAATCACCCTTCGACCGAACACACATTTGCGTCAGGTTTGGCTTCAAACTGTTCAATTCAGCTGATAATTATCCACGAAAATTCAAAAACTTATTTTTAATTCTATAGAATTTCTATTATTACGTAGATATGATTGGCATGTGTGGCTTGTATTTCCCATCATATGTCAATCATATCAACGCAAGAATAGAAATTAGATAGAATTAAAATTGAGTTTTGAATTTTCGTAAATAATTATCAACTGAATTGAACAGTTTGAGGCCAAATATGACGCAAATGTGTTTCAATAGAAACGATTAGGATTTGTTACAAACAATTAATTGCATCGAAGAAGTATTCGATAGAGAAATTCACTTTGGAATTGAGAGACAAACCGAAGTATAGTTTGAAGTAGAAATGGGTCAAAACCCACTTTCCAATACAACCCTTCAGCTGAAAATAGACAAACTAAACAATACTCTGTCTTTGGCGTCCATTTCTTACTTAATATTCGACTGAAATTAAAATACTTTGAAAGTGAAAATGTCAGCATCGAATAAATTATGTTTTAATGGATTTGATAAAACTTAATGACGAATCAAATGAAGTGGTTGTGAAAACAACTAACGAAGTTGATATCAGTTTATCTGTGAAAATGTGTAGAATTGTTGGCGAATGTAATGCAATAAGCATTAGTGAAGTGAATAAAGTGAATAAACAATTCATAAGTTTTTGGCTGAAATGTCGGTTAAGTGCTAATCGTGAATCGAAACTAAATTGACACATAAACCGACACATGATGGAATTACTCTAAAATACATATTAAATATGAATTTTTAAATGATTAAGTGTGTAAACAATGACTGCATATTTATATTTGCTCGGATAAGGAAACTCCGTATTTTTATTTGATAATTTCATACTAGACAAAACAAGCAGAATATTTCATATCGAACCATTCAATAAACGAGCTAGTTATTTTTCAACCGCTTAACTTGGAAAAAATTATTAACACTCGTTTAAAAATGTAATAAACATTAAGTTTAGAACCGGATTTCGTGTCCTATAAGTTATATGCAAAAGATTCTTATTGGCAATATATCAATAGGTCTTTAAAAATACGATTTTAAACACTAGTTTAGAAACTCAATTAAGACGGCAGTAGAAGAGAAAGCAAAATACAAATAAAGGAATTTGACGGCATCTTTGAGGTCATTCTCAACACTACTCCAGGCGATCTCTCTCTCTCTCTCTCTCTCTATTTTTCTTATAAAATGTCATGTTTTTCGAGTCATATTTCATTAGAAATGACTCGATTATTAAATAGGTAGAAGTCGCGCTAGAGGACGACTAAACAGAAGTCCAATTCAAGATTCATCTTTGGACTTATCAAACGTAAGAGCGATCACTTGTCAAAAGGCTCCGAATGAATTGTGTGAGTGCTCAAAAGTTGCTCAAAACTTGTATATCTAAATCTCCGATCAATGTATTTGATTCCAGGGAGAATGGCCACAGTTTTGTAACCCGATGGACTAGCTCAAATCTGTAAAAGGCCATTTTCAGCTGTATTCAGCAGTTGTTATGCAACATTCTAATTCAAAAAAAGTGATTAAAGAATTACTAGTACAGATTATGCAAAAAATTCGTTCCAATCGGAATATCCATGATATGAACCTAGTCATAGCAAATTCAATGTTAAAGAGAAACTTTACTCTACAGTTCACTGTAATATATTCAATGTGAAAACAAGCAAGTTCAGATCATAATAAGCACATGTTCAAAACCACATTTTAGTTTAGATATCAATTGAGTAAACATGGCTTATTTTGGTCAAATTCAATGGCGTAATGGCCAAGCAATTGATATCTCGGAACAGAACACTATTATCTATTTGAGTGGCAATGGTTGGACACCTATAGAGATCGGTCGCGCACTGGGAAGGGATCAGAAGACGATTAAGAAGTATTTGAACCGATTCTTCACCACTGAAAGACTGGACATAAAGAAAAGGAGTGGTAGACCAAGAGCGACAGCACCTGAAGAAGACCTACACATAAGTCTCAAGGTGATTATAATTTGCAATTCTATATTTAATTTATCAAGCTATTAAGATTGAGCTTAATCTAACTGGATTTAGCCGAAAAATGGCGGTGGCTATCATTTTGTTAATCTCTCCCCTGATCCCCCTGGCGAAAATTTTCTAAAAACCCCCTCTGATCCATCCTGAGTAGGCATAAGCGTGGCGAACCCTGATTTAAAACAATCGATGACCAAGATGATTTGTGGATTGGTCTATCTCTTGCCTGGATTGAATAGCAGCAAAACCTTCCCTTCGCTCAACATTGAGTCGATTCACTTCCCGAAGATTAGATGCAATCATCGAAAACAACGGCTCACATACTAAATACAAATATGTTATAATCAAGTCATTGATGATTCATTAATAACTAAACTTGTTTCAAATAAAATTTAGACATATGAGCAAAAATAATCAAGTTTATTTTTTTTATTTCCTAAAAGAATGGTTTAATTGCAAAGACTGTACATATGGAATGTACTAGTTCGTTTTCAACCTTAATAAGTCATCGAGCCCTTGTCATGGTGGTATGTGCAACTAGAGTGACCAGACGTTCTTAAAATTCAAGAACTGTTCTTAAATTAAGCAAATTGTTCTTATTTGTTTCAAAAACACTTTTATAGAAATACATTAGCCGTTCTTATTTGCTTGGTCAAAATATTGCAAAAATATCTGGTCACTCTATGTGCAACTGATGTGGATGCATCATTGAGCGAAATATCACATGATTCGCTCAAGTTTTATTGACATGTCACCTCAATGAAAATTCCAATTAATTTCGATGAATATAATGAATTCGAAATTGTTCGAATAAAAGTTTCATAAGAGTGCTCATATATTTATATATAATTAAAATAGATAAGATTATATTGAAATTCTTGAAAAGGAGTATATATTGGATATAACGTATTGATGAAATTCTGGAAATGCGAATTATATTCTGAATTCATCATGTTGAATCCGGCGATTTCTGGTATGAAAGCGAGCGACACGTCGAGGGTGTGTCCGCCACACGCTTCCAAGACTTGGTGGACGTCGGTGTTGGCCTCAGACACCTCCACCACTCGCCGGTCGGCTACTGCCGAGTAGCGAGAACGAGTCCGACGAGTCTTGAGTCCATTGCGAACGACTTCTGGTTCCAGTTGAGACACAAATCGGTTAAACAATACTTTAATTGTGTCAAAACATAAGGAGAATACAGAAATGGTCCGTCTTAGACGAGACTCCAAACCAGACTAACTAATCGTCTGTTAATTAATTAAAAACATTTGTTTCGGTCCTTCTCTGCGCAGTCTCCCTATCGCTGCCGTTGAGTTGGCCTAAAGAGGGGCTGACATTTCCCTTCATTTCAGGTACAAGGACCACAAGAGCCTGAAATGCATCCGCTGTATCCACTATTGCCACCATAATAATTGCGACGTTCGGGTATTGGAGTGATGTTAGTGTTTGTTGAGCTTGGTCCAACACGGTCATCATCATCATACTCATCTCTGCGTGCATCAAGCCTAATCCTATCGACATATTCGCCACCTGCAGTTATCACCTCGTCCCATACAAATGGCAAATACGTCGTGAAACAACTGTTTTGTTTTGATTCAATTGACCGAACAAATCATCAAACTCTGGTTTCAAGTCGTTGAGTTCATTGAATCGTCTCCCTTTGAATGGCCTTTTGACTTTGCGGATTACCTCGCGATTAAGAAGTTTAAAGTCTGGTCTGTGTCCTCAAAAATGTAAACAAATAAATTTAATTAATGATCAAACTCACAACCAAGGTGGGTGTTGAAATCGCTTCCAGTTTTGATTTCGCATATAATTTTTGGTCGCTCTTGATGTATGCCATGGCGCATTGTCCATCTCGATGACGACATCTTCTCCAGCCATATAATTTTCAAGGTATGGTTTAATTGTTTCATTGAAAAACCTAATCTTCTTTCGGATGTGCATTTCTTACGCATTGATAGATGATAATGTGGTCTTACCTCACTGCTATCATGAGATGCGAGCTCCAACCATCGATGAACTAAGCGACGCGTTGAAGTCGTGCTTCTCCTTGTCTGCGCTATTCCTCAGCTTGGTTTGGCTCTAAAGGTAGTAATGATCGCCAGATCGTCTCGTCAATTGCTATTATCTCACCAAGCATACGCGCATTGTTTCTAAACCATCTTTTGTTTGCCTTGACCGCCGTAACTATCAATTTCTTATCATCATCTGTTAACAGATGTGGCACCCACCTTGCTCGTAAATTTTTAAGCCAGAACGATCCAGGAGTGTTACTACACTCCCAAAACTAATAACCATCTCTCCTGACAATTTTCTACAGTCCAAGTTCTTTTGATTGACATTATATCGTCCAGTCATTCCTGAAGAGCTTCGTCTGTTGCTGATATCAGCCCCGTGTTGTGACAGCGTTGACCTTGTGTATTCGCTCGAAATCCACTTCCAAACTCTGTAGAGTTTTTCGATGTGCTTATCGGTATACCTCTGCCTCTCATTGCAAATAGCTATGTGTATTACTTGCTTGACCCGCCACACAGGCACTCTTCCTGCGACAGATATCATTACATACGCCCTCTGATCTTGTCCATTTTGAAACTCGATTTTCATTGGACCTCCCATCGTATTGTCTCAAAATGAAAAAGTTATTAACAGGTAGTATTCAATTTACTGAAAATTACCAGGAATTTCCTCATCTCTTTCTTCAGCAACACAAATGGTTGTTGTGAGTAGCGGTTTTGCATTGTATTGCACGAGAAAAGTTATCAAAAACAGTCTGAAAATGCTTAACTTCATTTTGAAGCTTAAGTTATAACTGTAATTATTGTAGAAATATTGAACTCTTCATTTACTGTGAAATATCGAAGTAATGAAAACATCCTTGAACAAGTTGTCAAAATAGTCTATTTTATTTCGAAATATTCATTATTATCTCTTAAAATCATGATAAACAATGTCATAAATTGCACGTTTGAATGAAAACTTATCATCTTCATGTTATATCCTAATAATATGCTAATTTGCATTGAAAAATGAAAAATTGTTTTTGAAATTAATGGGAATTTCCGTAGATTCAGCATGAACATGATACGTGGTTTACTCAACCGACTCATAGAGGTTAAAAACTAACTAGTTATTCTTTTATTCACTTTTTTTAGACTTTTAATATTGTATAAGAACTGCTGAATACAGCTGCACAAAATGCCGTTTACAGATTTGAGCTAGTCCATCGGGTTACAAAACTGTGGCCATTCTGCCAGAATCCAAATATATTGATTGGAGATTTATTAGAAAAATTGTGTAAATCAACAAGTTGTCAAATGAAAAATTCTATTTTCAGTTATTCGATTCAAATACTGTGGCTACAATTCTCAAACTTCGAAACGTATGGCCGCACATCTAATCGAAATTCATGACTATCACCCGAATGCAATTATCACCTACACCAAATATTATTTAAAAGAAGATGGTTCTGTTGGTTAGGCCAAAATATCCGAAAAGTCTTATTCGCATAATATCTATTAACTTTCGTTCGGTATGTCCACCTGCTTAGACCCCTCAATCTTCGATATCGTACGCTTGCGATTCAATTCGAGTCTCTCTTTGTTTATAGCTGAGATGGCAAACAATATGACCTTCACTTAAGTGCTTGCGTTATAGCAATTAGATAACAGGTTTGAGATGTAATAGAGGAAAAAGTTCAGGGTTAATTAGTAGCTAACTTTCATAGGTCAAGAACATAAACTTATTTTTTTTATCTAAATTTCCTTTATTTAAACTATCAAAGGTGGTCCATCACCATATTCTATACAGAGTGCTCGGTCAGAAGCCAGATCTGAAGGCAGGTACCACAATAAATGGCCAAACATGTGGACTGAGCCACGTGCAGTAGAAGACTGTAGTCCCACACCAGAACCATCCGACCCGACTCACCAAGTCCTCCCTGCTTTTAAAGCTCCCAACTTAATGAAGCTTTTTGAGTGTGCCATTTGTTTTGACACAATTACGCCACGAATTTTTCAGTGTCCAAATAAGCATCTACTAAACCGACCTTGTTTTGCCCGTAGCAGACAGCCAAGCTGTCACATTTGTAGGATTGTTTTACCAAGGTAATTTTCAAAACTTTGAAATTTTCCTGGCTGATAATTGGCCATTGTTATATTTAAATTTTAAAACAATAATTATTTTCATAGCCAGATAAGTGGTGCATCTGAAAGAAATACACGAAAATAATACAAGTGCAATCTGAATTTAAAAATTTTCAATAAAAATGAAATCAAATTTTGCAAAAAACCTATTTGTTATAGCGTTATATTCAATGGATGTGTGTATCCCAATGGATGGGCGGGGGGCGGGGGTAAGGCGAAATTATATACTCCTCTTTGAGTCGTAAAAAATTATTCTTATTTTGATTTTGTGTTAAATGGAAGAATATTTTCGAAATTTAAACTTGATATCAAATAATTGGCGATTTTTGGATATGAAGAAATAACGATTCGAATAATATCTACCCATTTAAAGATATTTCGAAAATAAGATCAACATCTGAACCATAGGTATTTTTCATTTCTTTGGCATAATCTTGGACTCAATAGAATATTCGATAAATTTTTATAGTCATCTATTCATTATAATTCAATTTTAAATTTAGTTTTGATTTTCATACAGATTAATGAATGGAAAAAACTAATGAAATCAACTGCTATTGGATCACTTTTATCCAATTGATTCATTGAAAATCGACCTGAAGCTCAGAGAAATAGAAAAAAAATTTTGATCCTTAATCCTGATTCACAACGAATCATGAATTCGATTGTCTCGCTACCGGTGTCTCAGCCTTACGTCTCTCAGCACTCTTGAGGTGATAAAGTGTTCTCTAATCGCGACCTATTGTCTGACCACATCGATGACCATATCGATGAACTTTATTCTTGGAACTCATGTGAAAAACGTTTTGCCCATGCCTGGGCTTTGAATAACCATTTTCTGTATGATCACAAAATTAAATGTGAAATTAGAACTTTTCACAAATTCAAATGTGATTTCCCCGGATGTTCTCAACTCTACGCGCGGCCAAACTTGAAGAACATAAGAACATACACACCAGAGAAAAGCCCTTCAAGTGCTATCATTGTGACAGAGCCTTCGGTCGCAAATCCGTTCTCACCTGTCATATAAAGACTAACCACGAAGTATTGAACCGATTCCTTGTCTGTGATGCCATAGGATGTCATGAATAGTTTAAAAATGAATTCACATTCAAATTAGACAGAAAACTACATTCAATGCCAAAGAATATTTGTGCGATCATCAGAATTGTGACTTTAGAAGCAAAATCCATTCGGAACTTGAAGCGCACAAACTATTCGGACATTCAAACAATCGGCCATTTGTTTGTCAAACCGTTGGCTGTGGTAATCGATTCAAAACCAAGAGATCGCTCAAGATACAGATGGAAGACCATGGAACTGAAGTGAACTATTTTTATGCTCAAGAAGGATGCCATGAGAGATTCAAAACCTATAATCTACTGAAAACACATTCGTTATGTAATTTATCAAAGAAGAGATATGTCTGCGTTTGGCCCGGATGTGAGTACAACACTGTTAGATCGAATGGCCTTAGAGATCATCGATTCACACATTCGGACCAATACCAGTATGAGTGTACCAATTGTGGCGAGAAGTTCAAGACTAAAACCAATTTGGGCTCTCATCAGAAGATACTTAAGAGCGACAAACCTAACCCTTGTAATTATAAAGTTAAAAAGAGATTAAATGTTAAAATAAATTTAGACATTGAAAATTTGAATATAATAATGAAAAACTATTCTATTACTGAACATAAAAGACCGAATAAAAAAGTATATCGATTCGGTATAGATTAATAATAAATTGATTGTCATTATCAATTATTAATTGTTATTATTATTATTGTTATTAATCATTAAATAATTTTTTTCGTGGTATATTGTATTTGTTGCCATGTTTATTCCTGTGGAGAATAAATAAATTGCTAACAACATTTGAATACTTTTAGAAAATTGTCCAACTTATTTATTGTGCCGCAGAACACTTTCATGTAAACATTGACTTGGTGTGCATGAATCTAGTATCGGAGAAACAAGCATTTTTTGAAAGCCACAGTATTGCCGCAAATTTTTAGAGGTCTAACAACTATATTGCTATTGAAAACAAATCGATTCAATTTGATTGAGACACTGGAATATTCCAAATCAATAGTGATCAGTAAACATGAGCATTATTTAAGTGTTTGTCCGATACTATGTATGAATGCAATGGCATGTTCTTTATTTCAATAAATAAGCGAAGGTCAGATTTGACCGCTAGTGCGTTATTGATAAAAATTAATTAACAATTTAGATTTTACATTGTGTAATATAATCGATAAAATTAATCATAAATTATTGAAATAAAATTTCATTGTTAAAAAATTGAATATATCATTAGATAAAATAAATATTATTATTCTAGAATTGCTAGATAAGTGTTCAATTCCAAGTTGACAATATCTGAGCATGGTGCACCATCTTGTATCTTATCGTAATTTATTGTTTCATATCGATTATCTAGTTTAATATCGTCATAAACTTCTACATTTCTACCAAAGTCTTCAGCTTGGTTGATTTTCTTGTTTCGCCAATAAAAATAGAATATTATTACAATGATTACCATGGATAATACTGAAACACCTAGTGCAATTATTAAAATATCTTGCAATGGTAGTCTACTTTTCGAATTATCTTCATTATTAGCAAGATCAAATGTGTTATTGCGAATTCTTACATAATCAATAGCTAGTAATATCTGCGAATTTGTGTCCGGGTAATTCTTGAGTTTTGCGATTTTGAAATTCAAATCAAATGAATAATCAAATGGAAATAGTTTTGTCGAATTTCCGCTATTATTGACATCAGTTCTCTTAATCTCTTTGATAACAATGTCGTTGAAAATCCATTGAATTATACTTTGATTCCACTGAACGCCGAAAACATTACTCTCTGTGAGACTGACGTCAGTATCGAAGCTCTCATTGAATGACAAACTCTTGTCCGACAAACCAAAGAATATTCTTCGGTCAGAATCGGGAGAGAATTCAACGATAATTACTTCACCCGAACCCCGATTATAGCAGTGGTCGTCGTGGGCTATCATCTTCACTTGAGCCAGACCATTCTTGCGATATTTCCGGGCCATAATTATCACCTGGGCATTCGAGAAGCATTTTTCCGAACTTACTTCTGACCCGGTATATGGGTGACCAAGATAACTTTCTTTCACCAAGCTCATTATCAAAAAGCCTTTGTTTAGTTTGACATTTTTTGCTCGATTGCATCCAAATGTGTGGTTATCTAAAATATTTGGTCAATGTTTTAATCTTCAAATAAGTAAATTTAGTTCAATTCAAAAAATTTACCATGACAGTCTTCTTTTGCGATTTGATCAGAAATCGACCATGTTAGTTTATCCACTTGTTTGCTTGTGAATTCATCATTGAAAATTAACTTTCTTCTTGGCTTCGGCTTTGAACTATTCTTAATATTGTCCTTTGCCATGCTACAAATTTGCGACGAGTTCAATTCACTTTCTGTAATATTACTCTTGGCATGGTCATAAGTTTCATCAGCATCAAGCTCGATCACTTGTATGTAGTCCAAAATCATACTAGGACATATCCAAATATTATTATAGTCCAGATCCAATTCGAAGCTTTCTTCCGGGGTTTGAAATTCACCTCGCTTATTATATTCAATCGATAGGTTTATTTGAAAT
>JAQGBE010000978.1:0-13306 GCA_034698225.1 Scheloribates latipes | reverse complement strand
TTGATTCGCAAATCCAAATATTTGTCATACAATTAATTATTTGAGTTAATTATCGTTTCGTATCTTTTCTTTTGATGAATTATTTAATCCATTATTTAGTAGACTTGAAAATTCGCTTCATATGAATAATTGATAGCTTTTTCATTTCAATTCACTTTATTATTCATATAAAATCCAAACGTTTCGAAATGTTTATCAAATATTTATGATTTGAAACGAAAAATATTTAAAATAAACTAAAACATTAATATTTAATTAAAAAGTTTTTCAAAAATCGAGAGAAACAAGTTTTTTCTGCAAACATTTGTTCGAAAAATACTAATCAAATATTAATATAATTTGGTCGACAAATATATGAGTTTTAATTCCAATAGACGTCTGAATGAATAGCGAATCGGTTAGTCATAAGAGGATTAATTGATGGCTACATATCATCGATGGCTTCGATCGCCAGAGATCTGTCACAAACAGACTCTCCGATCCATTCCTTAAGGACTAGACTCGAGACCCGGATTTCAATTTTTGTTCGTATAAATTGGAAATATAGCCGAAGTGAGGACTGAATAAAGGTTTCTATAATTGAGAAATTATGGGAACAGAGCTCTGACTGTCATAAACATCGACGGCTCGGGTGAGCGCTTTGGCCGAACAAAACGGTTCTATCATTTCCATTCAGACATTGCATTCATTACAATGAATATTATATTTAATATAAATAAACATTCATTAAATGCAAACGATTTCTCTTTTTTGGTATATGAAACACAATTTTTTAATAACTCAAAGCGTTTTACTCAATGAATATCTACTAAATTCGGAACTTCTTTATTCAAATAGCAATCAACTCATCTCTAAAACGGAAATTTTCTGTAAAAAATCCATTCAATATGAATGATACGAATCGGGGGTTAAATCCGTTGCCTTATCTTCAATGGTCTCTCACTTTCTCTCCCTTTCATAAAATGAATTCATTTGACAGAATCTAATGGGAAATTATAAAAAGAAAAGCGATTACAAAATAATACATTATTCAAGTATTAAATAAAAATTACCCCGAATTATAGTAATACGATCATGCAACATTAATGCTACTACAAATAGATCCGCTTTTGCTGATTCTTGAGTATTTATTACATCGATTATAGATATTAAAACTGAAAGTTATATCGAAACTTATTTTTTTAATTATTGGCCAAATATAATGTCTGAAAGAAAAATAGTTTGTTTAGCGAGCGATGTCTTCCCTCTAAGTAATGATTCATATATTTTTTATTTTTAATATTCTAGGCTTTTATCGACCGGAATGAGTGTAAACACACATTTTGGATGATATATTGAATTTCGCTTAAAATATATGGCAATCAAAGAAGCGGTGCTTTTATTTCAGTGACAATTGAGTGCCGGCTGTTTGAGGAGAGGGAGGCCTCCGAAGGAGACAGGCCTTTGCTGGCGAGTGGGGTGTCGTTTCATTTGGCAAATTGTCATTTCATACGTTTTTATTATTTTTCGCTAAACTTGTCTCTCGTCGCCAAACATATACTCAGAACCGAATGAGAAATGAGAATACGAGCCGAACAACAGTTGCGGAGTCGGGACTCGATCTGAAAACAAATTTAAGTGCAATAAAGTGAGTGAAAGCAAGAGATGATACATAAATGGCAGGCGATGTCAGCCCTCACAGACCAGTCGGAGCTGTACTTCACGCGCCAGTCGTGTCAGTCAATGATTTCCGACTCAATGTACGGCTTAAGACTCACGACTCGGAAGTAATAGCCAATGGAAGCCAATGGAAGACACTGTGAAAGTGAGACAATAGACGCACCAAAGCCTCACATCCGGCACATTCGCCAAATACTAAATTTTAATTTAGCCACCAATTCAGGGCAGGACTGGTGACTACCAGTTGTGAGCGAAGATGTAATAACTTTTTCAATTTTCATAGTTTGGATTGTTTGACGAGAATTGATATGACTTTAGGACCGAATTGGATATCGAGTTGTAATGAGTGTCACAACGATGTAATAAATATTGATGAGACTGGAGAGGGACTCAAATGCAGCGGCAATGGCATCGACTGAACGCGATCTATCAGCACATTAGCCGACGACCGGCCATACAATTCAATAATTCAGTATATTTTGCGTGAATTAATCCATTTTCGAGTCTATTCCCGAATCAACAAAATCACAATCGCTGTAAATATTCTCTTATCGTCCAATCGCTCCGACCCTCGCATAGAGACAAGCGAAACAAGTGAGGCATAAGAGGGAGAATACGACCAAATTGGAGAGAATGGATGGCAGGCGGAGAGTGGGAGAGAGACCTGGAGAGAGTACGACCGGGAGAGACCTGGGAGAGAGTCTGGCAGAGACTCTGGTGAGTGGAGGGACGAGGAAATGAACGGTTTTATTATGTAGATGTGAAGCACTCAAAACAGAAACGTCTGTAACGTTTGTATTAATGCATTTCTGTCTCTTAAACTCAAGCGAACACATTATGCAAATCGCGACGAAAGTCAACGCAAAGCTTTGGTTACTTTGGTTAACTCATAACATGCAAATGTGTTCGTACCAGTAGTAGTCTGCCAGTAGTGGTAGTGGTCTTACCTCACACTAAATGAACGTAACAAAACGGGAATTAAGCCGATTCTACATTTCCATAACCACTCCGAACGTCTCACTCTCTTTGTCTGTGTTTCACCTCTTGATTACATCCAATTGTCTTATGTTTCAATAGTTTAAAAAACAAATTCTTCCAATTTATTAGTTATCAAAACACGAGATGAGAACAAAGTTGACATTCAGGAGGAGAGCGGCGCTGATCTGAATTCTGATCGGACTCTCTTGTGATCAGTGATCAGTCCTCTCCAGTGGACCGGTATTGCGATTCTCCAAACATCTGACAATTTTGAGGGACAGAGTCGGCGGCGGAAGACCAGCAAACAAAAGGAAGAGTATTAGACGACACAAATCATTGATCAGTCGCTATCATTGGAGCCATTTCTCCAGAATATTATCTCAAAGTTCATGAAATATTCAACAAAATGGAAGTTCGACTCAACTGAACAATAATTTGAGAAAAGATCTGATGAGCGAAGACTCTGAAGAGACTCAATGGTAAAGACGAAGAATGAGCTGCGAAGAAGAGATGTCAAAGGCATGGAAGGCCTGGAAAGTGGGCCAAAGCTGGGAGGAGGGGATCGGCAGCGTCTGGTGCTCTCAGTTGGATGTGTTGGATGTGTTGTGCCATTGATTTGGTGTTGTAGTGCACAATACGTGCATCAAATGCTGATTTGTTATTCGTTTCAATATTGGAAATGTCATCGCAATCGCAAACTTTATTTATGGAGTAATGCATGGATGAGATAAATGATAAATGACGGCAACGCCAGCACTGATAGGCCAACAAAAGGAGCAATACTTTGCTTACTCTCCTCTCAAAAGTTGAATTGATATCCAAAACTGTATATACATTTGGGAAAAATTGAAAACTTTTGTGCGAAACGTGTCTTCGATTTGCTTCCGAAATCACTTTCGCGACCAATACTGCCATAACTACAGCAAAAGTGCAGTTATTTTCCAGTTTTCAAAGTTTAATTTCATTATTGATGTGATGGCTCACAAAAAATTAAAAGAGTATAGAATTTGATCCAAAGAAAAACATTTTCCATTAAAACTTGAAAATAACTTTTCGATCGGAATTCTCCAGAAATTTGATATTTAATTGAAAGCCAAAAATTCCTTTTCGTATTAGATTTTATGCCTTTCGGTGAGCTTTTTGTGCGAAAAGAGTGTCTCTCGTAGTGAGTCTCTCAGTGAGTGAGTCACTCGAGGGTCGACTCAATAATTTGTTGATAGAAAAAACTGGTAATTAATGAGCGAACGGTTCGAAAGAACATAATTTCTAAGTGAATACAAACAAAACTTAATTACCGAACAAATAATCGGTTCAACGTTTGAAAGTTCAATCAATTTGGAGCCAAAAATTAGTTCCTCTCTAATGTCAGTCAAATTCTTGCGCTTCAGTTGTCATTAATTAAAGTAGAAGTCGATCCGATGTCGCACTCCTTTCATCCGAAGCCCACTTCACAACTGTCGGCGAATTTATTCACAATTTGTGTCACGAAATGACTTTCAATTAATTTTGCGAATCAGTTATAAGACATGGAATGCAAAGAGTGATAAAATTTAATGATATTAATGCAAATCCAATGAAATTATTTTAGATCTCAAATGAAATCTCTTTTCTATTCTCGTATATAATTGGCTCCTCTTTTGTCGATAATTACACTTCGAGTCGAGTCTCGTCGCCAATGGTTGGCCCGAAATGTGCCAAAAAGTGGTCAAATGTTTGCCAATGGACTCGAATGACATCCCGATCAATCCATGAGAACAACTAAAAGACATATAACTAGCAATTGCTTCGACTTTCGACAAACAAACGTTTGATTGTTTGAATCGAAGCAATATTTTAAAGATCGCCAATCGGTTGACATCAGCGGTGAACTCGAATTGAGTCCCAAATTCCTATTCAAAGCCCGTTCGCAGTAATCCTTGTCTCGCATCCGATGACACTTTGAGTCGAACGAAATTCTTTCGCCGAAATCTCTTCAATAAAAATGAAGATTAATTTATTGGCGAATAAACACAAGACTCGAGTTTTATATGAAATCCCTTCGAATGACAAAAATTAAAGTAAGTCTTAAAACAAATTGATTGACTCGTCTCTCACAACAGTCTTAATAACATCGTTGGCCGTAATTAACCCAAATATTTGCTGCGAACGCCTACATAACTCGCAAATTAATCAAACGCAACCTAAAGTGCAACCTAGCAACATTGCAACATTGCAACATGGCATTTGGCATTTGTAAATCACAAACGACAAATAACACGGGCGCACACGTCGCACCACTCCACTCCAGCACAGTGTCACCTAGATACAGACAGCGAGTCATCAATGTGTGCCAATGTGTGCCTTGCTCAAGTCGCTTGATGGAATCGCTACTTTGATATCACTCATGTGAAGCATGCAATAGATCACTAGAATCACGATAGCGAGCAATAAATAAGTGAATCGTTGTGTCGCTCACAGACCATCAGAATTGTATAACTTTTTATTCATTGGCTTTTATTATAATTCAGTAGTAAATAGAATTGGAATCTAATTCGAGTCAATTGATTGTAAATTATTGTTCTTTTTTATTAATCATTAGTTTTGGATCGCATCCAGTCTTAGACCAAATGACTTCATTCTTAAGTATAGTATCGTTCGGTTCGCCAGCACTGAAATCCCCTTAACCTCACATCCATTAGCTTTGCTTTGATTCAATAAATTAAACTAAGGATTGGTCTCTCTCTCTCTCTCTCTCTCTCTCTCTCTCTCTCTCTCTCTCTCTCTCTCTCTCTCTCTCTCTCTCCCTGGTCCCTTATCCCATTAGATGGGACATAACCTGACAAACTGCTTATCATTTATTATAGATAATAAGCAGCAAGACACATAATCATTATTAGCAACTTATTATCCAAGTATTGCCAGTGTTTTAATAATACTTGGCTTTTCATTACTAGAATAAGACTATAGCAGGAGAATTGTGTGACTAACAGCCAGACATTGTGCAAGTTCATGTGATATTTGATCTAGATAAAAGTAATGGTCAATTCTAATCACATTACTCGCGCATACGATTAATAAAACATGCAAGATTATATTTGCAGAGACGGTCAAAGATTAATGTCGAGCCAGAAATTGATTCGATTCGGTCATAAATTATTATCCACGCGATAGTCGGTTGGCGTTGGAGTTGGGCTTCGAGTTCGTGACCATCGCAGACACCATTTGAATGATTATCGCTGCCAATGGTCTGTGAGTTGAGGCGAACGCCAACTCGTATTCAATTATTAATAGCTTTGTATCTGTTTATGCATTTCCTTTCACTTTAATTATTTTGTATTCATTGGAATGAAATAAAACTGAAAAAGTTTATTAATTATTCATATTCTTCATTAAATATTAATTATTGTGTTTTGGTTCTGCTCTACATTCGACTCGAAATTCACCTTTAAAGCTATCACCGATTGAATCAATGTGTATTGGCTTTGACATCCATTAAATCTATCTAGATTACAACTTTATAGCGCAGTTGTGCATGCCCATTAGCCAGAATCAGCAAGATTGTGCCAATTTGATGGCCATAACCACTAACTGTTGCGTTTATCAAACACTTTGTTTTTTAACAATGTCTATGAAAACTCGAAAACTCAAGGCTTTTGTGGAATAAAAATCAAATAAATTTCTATCTTTTTATTATTAGATTAATGAGAGGCGACTCACGAGAGACTCATTTTTTCGGTGAATCACTTAAAACACTAATTGAATTAATGAATTCATTCAACGACTAAAAACTTAATAAAAAGTTAACTCAATTTGTGTCGAGACTTGCAATCAATCTCTTTATGTAATCCAATAATCAAAGAAAACAATTACTAATGCATTATTCGACAATCAATCGGACCCTTTGTGCTCCGAGTCATCACTTCTTTGTTGGCATCCAATCTATTTTCCATTATTACTCACTAAAACATCAATTATTAGTTTTGTTATAGAAATTCACTAAAAAACAATTAGCGATAAGAATTTGAATTGAAGTCTTCATATGACCGCAACAGAAGAACAAATGACATTATAGAGTCACGAATATTGTTGATTTACAATAAATTCTACTTTGAATTTGCATAAAATAACAGATCAATTGACAAATATTTGATAGATATTAGAAATCAATCTCAACTATCCTTCAGAGCTATCCAATGAGCAACCATTCAATTGATGAGATATTAAGTCTATCGCAAAACTCTTTAAAATATATATCAGATCTTAAAATATATTTCAGTGAAATCCTTGGATCGGAAAACCATTTTGCGATACGAGTCTAATCCGGCAATACTTGTGAGCGAGTAATAAAACGGAAAATTGATTGCACACAGAGTTAATCAAAAATTAAAGTCTGTTTTAGTCTGGAAATCGATGGCTGAGTCTTATTTATAGCCCGTTTTGGTAGCGATCTGAGAGCACATGTTTGCTCATTAACCTCGAATACATCATTGTTTGCAGTTTAACGCAATTCATGCGATCGTTTCGATCCGCAGCAAAGAATTAGCCGTTCATTCGAAGCCAAATTAAACTTTATATAAGCCTTATATGTGTGACCGCGCGTTCAAAAATCAATTTGTATCACAAATATTGCGATAGAAAACAATATAAGAAAAGATATCCCAAACTCACGCAGAGCTGAGCTCACAATCAGAGCTCACTTTATTAAAGTTGCAGTCATTGCTCACACAATGGGCTCAACCCTGGAGTCCATCGCAATCAATGAATGGTTCGGTTCGGCCTTCGCTGCCTTCGATGGCGAGTCCAACGTTTCGTCTACTCATCAAACTTTGCATAAAACACATTCTCTTCTATTGATCGCAAACAACAGAAAATATTGTCAATTGTGGCCGAAAATGATCCAAATATAAGATTTTCGTTACAATTGAAACGAACAATACAGTATTTTGTTACCAGCAATGATCAACAATTATTGCAATTCGATAGTTGTTTTGCCAAGATAATCATTTCTAAAATAGTTGCAAGATTATCAAAATGTCGTTTTTTAAGACAACAGATATCTTACAAACAATTTCCAGCGTTTTGAAGATGAGTTTAATGACTTTAAATGATAAGAAATCGCTTTATTGGTAACTTTTGAAATATGAGACGACAATTGTTTTAAAATGTTTGGATAGATAAGAGTCTAATGTCTTGTAGAGTAAAAATAGCGAAGACAGCGGTGTTTAGACTCGAAATTCGTTTGTGTAATCACAAGAAGTGATGGAAGTTATGTGCGATTCAACTAATTTAAGAAATATTCGCAAAGCATTCAAATAATGAGTCATTAATTTTGTCGGTTTGGACGCCGACACGAATCACAAGAAGATTCAAATCAATAAAATAACCTCAATATTAGTGGGAATACCTTCAGAGGTAGTCTCGAGAGTAACCGTATATTTATAGACCGAATATATGAGAAATACATTCAATCATTGATCCAAACGTTTGGAGAAATGACTGCAAAATTGCAAATTCCAACAGAATTCAGTCGTTTCGTTGGTCTCGACTCAAATATTTATCTCGAGAAACGATTCCTATTTAGCACTCATACAGAATCTGAAAGGAAATGAAAGCAATAAATAGCGGAAAATTCAAAATAAAGTTTTATCGAAACCATAAAAATTCTTCGTTAAAGTGAAAGCAATTTCAGTGAAATTTTATTCACAAAAATGTCAGCGCATTACCCTTGCATTAGCTTACCTTGCTTATGCTCTTGCTCTTGCTGTTTATGGCACACACACGCAGACAATCCCAATATTGCACACCAGAACACGACTGGCATTGCTTTGAAAGTGCGATCGACCGCTAAATCATTGCAAACTATCATTGCGTTCGGTTTTAAATTAAATTTTTGAATATTCATTCGGTATTCAAATCGATTGCACGATCAGAGATCAGACCGACTGCTCCTATAACTCGAGTTATAGCGTCAGTAATCGAATTGCTCTCAGATTCGATGCAATGCACAAACATTTTCACTCGAATCGATAAAATTAATGCAAAAGTTTTGCAATAATTCCGTATTCATTAATATTAGTAATATTGTCGACATTTGCGAACCAAATACTAATGAAATTAATTATGTGAGTAATTGAAGAAATCGCGAGTCGTATGACATTTCTTGAATCTCAATGTTCTAATGTTCTCTCACTTGTCATTAGGTCTCAACTTTGATCGATATTAGACCAGAATTAATATACCAGTCAGAAAAGTTATCTAATCATGTGAGTCGGGAGCATGTAATTGAGCATGTTACCATGTTACATACTGAATGTGAAATGTAGTGCATTATTGGCGAATTGGCTCAACATTTTTAATTAGAGATACTTTGCTTAATTGAATTTTATAGCCAAATGAATCCATATTTCATTGGACCCGAAAATGATTAATGAATATGAATGCTCGAAGTCGTCCGAAACGAAGAGATGGCGACCAATAGAGAGAATCATTTGAGAGTCAGTGACGATACGAGGGATTAATTCAATTGAAGTCGTCTTATCGTAGCGTTCATTAAATTATATTAGATTACTGTCGTTTGGAGACAATTAGCATTAATGACATTTTAATGTTTGCCTTCAATTTCCAAATGAGAGTTCAGTCCCTCTTTCGGCCCCAAATTGATGTTTTAATTCGCGTTCACTTTTCAATCAACTGATTATTGTGTTTATAGCGAAACTTTGCTCGTTATTAGATTAATAGGACAAACGATCCTTGTTTGGATGCAGTCTCTGTGCTAAACGGCATTGCTCACTTTTATTATTCTAGCAATCAATCATATTGTGCGACAGTTTTGCATAGAAAAAACACGAAATGCCGGCCAATAGACGATAAACTGAGCGATGATTTCGTTAAATACATGTTCGCAATGAAAGCATTTGCCAGACTTTGCCAGACATTCCTTCTTCGGCGGTATAATCGATGAGTCAAACGGTCTCTCAATATCTGGCGAATTAGTATTGCATTCGTTTTCCTTCCGACAACTTTCTGCCAATAAATTTATTCATCACTTTTTGAGCGATGTTTTGAACACATTTTTTGTTTCTTCGCGATCGCGAACACAAAAAAGCAAAAGCGTTTCGATTTGTGTTTAAACTCTGTTTTATTCCAAAAATGATAGATATTCTGAATTTATTATTCTTTTTGACGCAATATTACAAACATTTTCAATAAATACAATAATTTTTTTATATAATAAATCGATTTTTAAATAAAATTCTTTTCTCTTTCATTATATTATCTCTGAATAGCAATCAAATAATAAATATATTACAACAAAAATTTGAATTCATTGCTGCCATTCCTGAGCTGATCGCGAAGCATATCGCGGGTCAGTTTCAAGTGATGTTCCACATTAACAGATCCGATGTTATTCTTCTGAATCCTTTCGAAGCACTGAATCGCTTCGTGGAAGTGTTTTCTCCTGACCTGAACCACACAGAGGTTGTGCTGAGCGAACACATTACTCGAGTCTATGCCCAATATCTTGTGGTAACAGTTCTCTCCGTTCTTCAGGTCATTGAAATATTCAATATAGATATCACCCAAAAGCAGAAGACCTTTAATGTGCTGGTCATTAGTCTTCAAGAGTCTGGTCAAGTAGTCGACCGCTTGTATCGGTTGCGGTAAATCCTCGTTATATAAAAGCAAAGCCATATTATAGAGCGCTTCCGAGAAATTGCTCTTTAGTTGAATGGCTTTCTCTAAAAAGTGTTTTCCTCTATCGAAACGCCTGCCTTTGATGGCCAGCATTGCCAGATTGAAGTACACCGTCTCGTCGGCCCGACCCAACTCGATGATCGTGTTCAATCTCTCGATGGCCACCTCATTGAGACCGCTCAGGCCTTGATCTTGAATGATCCGCGCCGAGGCCAGCAGTGAGGGCTCGTGGTGTGGGTCCAGACTGAGCGCCTTATCAAACAAGTGGAGCGCGTCCTCAGGCGAACCGCTCTCATTGACCACTATACCCAACTGCGACATCGGGGGGGGGAGGCAATGAAGGCAATGCAAACAAGGTCTTAATAATTGTCATCTTTTAATGCATTCTACGAAATAATGTAATTATATTGTGGTAGTGATGGCAGAGATGGCAAAGATATTGCGGTCATTGCAGGCAAGACTGTACAGTGTATGAGTGTGCGAGTGATCGGGGTATCGGAGCACTCGGACCAATCAGAGAAGTGAGAGAAGTGTAATGCACTTACATTATAGAGGATATCGGGGTCTGAACTGTCGTACTCGAGGGCTTTGGCCAACATTACGGCGGTTTCGATGCGTCGGTTGGAAGCGCTGAGCACTTTGGTCCAGGTCTCGAAGGCGGGCTTGAAGTCGCCTTTGAGACTCAGCACTCGCTGATGCAAAAGATGCGCTTCTTTTGCTTTCTTCGGGTCTTTTGATATCAACTCCGAGAGTCTTAATAATGCCGTCAAATGTATGGCAGATATTTGATCCGAGTTTTTGGCCGACTCTTCGACCAAATTAGTCGCTCTTCTGTACGATATCTCGGCTTCTTTAGAGTTATTAATCTTAACAAGAATATTGCCCAAATTAATATGACCCCTCACGTCACTTGGCTCGATCCTGTCCAATTAGAGGCAAGAGGTCAGTCCCAACACTAATTAGTTAAGACAACAATTAGTTAGAAGACATACAAAACGGCTTTCTTGTAGTAATTGATGGCCAGATCGTAGTCGCCGTCCCTCTCGTAAAGTCGGCCCAAATTGTTGAGCAGTTTTGTGTTGGTCGGAGTGACGGACAGACCAGACCTGAACAGAGAGTACTCGTCGTTCCTGAAATGGAACTCTCGGTTAATACCAATAGAATATCTACTCTATGGATGTGTGTATCTATAATTTGTATCTAGGTGAGTCGCTGGCAAATGAGCGAGTTGTGTGTATTGTGTGTGTTGTGCGCCAAACAATAATTTAATGATTTGATTACCAGTCAACGCATCTGCGATATGTCTTAACCATATGAACGATCAACAGAAGGCCTATTACTGTCTTAATAGTGAGCGCTTGGCTGTCCCTAAGGTTTTGCCGATGAAAGAGAAAAGCAAAATATTATTAAAGAATGTTTGGCTTCCAATGAAATATTTTCAGTGCAATGAAGTCAATATTTTTTTTGGTCAGTGCATTGCATACCAGTAGTCAAACAGTTTTCTGACTCCCATTCCTATCAACAGAAGGAATCCGATTGACGGCAAATAAAGTACTCTTTCGGCCACAACAAAGCCGGTCGCGAAGAATATGTTTGCCGCCGGAACGAAGGGCACAATCGCCAGAGTGAGCACCTATTGGTCGATAGGGACAAACACACTGTCAGTCCGAGTCACTCATATTCCGCTTATTTATTGGACGAAAATATTTTTGTTATTTCCCGAAACCTTTCAATCATTTTCTGGATTTTGTGGTATTATCGGAGACTATCGACAAGTGGTGTCCATCCAAGTGACTTACCAGCAACAATTTGTGGTCGTGGCTTCGCAGTAAGGCATAGTAGACAAGGTAGACCAGGGCCACGAAGAAGGCCCCAGTCATCCAAACCCTTGGATCAGTCAGACTCGACACCAGTCTAATCGAAGAGTGCGTCCAATCACAGCTCAGATCACTTGGAAATAGCAAAAGCCAGGCGTTGAAGGCAACCAAGAAACTGAACGTCAGTTCCCGCGTCGGACTGTCCGCATAGGACGCCGGGTTGTCCAACCTATCGGACGCAAATGACCTTTGAAATTGTCTGTCGTTCGCCAGTTCTGGACTAATCTAAAAAACTTCTTTTCATTGGTGTTCTACAAAATTCTATATTAAAAGTGATTTTTCATTCCTTTAGAAAATTTCCACAAAAAAAGTTTAATATATAACAAAAATTGAGACACTTTTGTGTTATAAGCCATATATTCATTGTATTCAAGAGAAAGCCATATATTATAATGTAATCAATGAATTCTAAGACTAAATGAATGGCTTTTCATATAAAGTATGTAAACAGTTTTCATTCGGAGTCAAGTATTTTGAAAATTCTAAATACAAACAAAAATTATGCACAAAATCAATAGAAATTGTGTTTTTAATTAAAAAATTATTCCTTTGAAAAATATTTTAATTAAAAAACGACACAATAAAAGTCAAATCATTGTATGCGTCGTCTAATGAATAAATTTCAAGAATTTCTCGTGAAATGTATGGCAAGTGATTCACACAACTGGCGACTCATTCATCTCGACATTCAATTTAACGAATCTAATTAGAGGTGATCTCAGAAGCGGTGCACACATTCTGGCGACTGCTCTAAGACTTAATTTGTCTGACTGTCTGAATTTGAAATTCCATACAAATTTAAATTGATGGATCTAAATGGATCCAAATGGATGCCTTGGTGAATGCCATGCAGTCTATTAAAAGTGAGCAAAGAAGGTCTTATATACCGATTGAATTTCGGAAATTTGTTTCCCATTATATACAATCTGAATACGAGAGCGATCAGGAATGCAGACAATAAAATAAATATGTTTTTAACGGTTTTCCTCGAAGCGGTTTGCAGTCTCTTTATGTTTCCAACTCTGGAGATAATAGCGTTTAAATTCACTGCCTTTGAGTTAACTTTATTTTCCTGCAAAAGAGAATGCGAGACAAAAGCAAAACATTAGGAGAGCCTG
>JAQGBE010000977.1:0-13309 GCA_034698225.1 Scheloribates latipes | reverse complement strand
ATTCGTATAACAAACCAAGTGATGTATGTGAGTCCCAGCGTCGAAGAGGCCCGATTCAACTTGATGCAACAGCTGTTCGCCTGGGAGAATGTCGTCCTCACACTCAACAGAATCGAGAGCACCCGATATCAGGTCGGTTTAGACAGAGGAGCGGTCCCGCAATACAAGAGCCTATTGAACCGAATGCCCGAAGGAGTGCGAGTCCTGGACTCGGCTTATGAGGCGATTGAGAACAAAATTCGTCAAATGCAAGAATACATTACCCAATGGCTGACCTATCAGTCACTATGGGATTTGCAACCGGATATGTTGTACTCGAAATTGGGCGAAAATACCACGCGTTGGATGAACACATTGGTCGAGATAAAGAAGTCGAGAACCACTTTCGATACAACAGAAACTCACAAAGAGATCGGACCTATAATTGTCGATTACGCTAAGGTCCAGTCGAAGGTGACTCTGAAGTACGACTCGTGGCATAAGGAGGTGCTCAGCAAGTTTGGGGCCCTTCTCGGCAATGAGATGACTGGACTCCACTCTGTCCTCTCCAAGTCGAGGGACGAGTTGGAACAGCACTCGATAGACACGGCCAACACCAAAGACGCGGTCTCTTTCATCACTTATGTCCAGTCACTGAAGACAAAGATGCGTCAGTGGGAGCGACAGGTCGAGACATACAAAGAGGGTCAACGAATCCTTGAGAGACAGCGCTTCCAATTCCCCAACAATTGGCTTCACGTCGACAACATTGAGGGCGAATGGAGTTCTTTCAACGCTATAATGAAACGAAAGGCTGATTCCATACAACAACAAGTTTCTCAACTCCAGGTCAAGATTGTGGCCGAAGACAAGTCAGTTGAAGCGCGAACCCTAGACTTCCTCCACGAGTGGGAGGGCGGCCGACCTGTCGAGGGCTCGATAGCTCCCAAAGAAGCGTTGAGTCGTCTCACCATTTTCGAGACCAAATTCAATCATCTGAGAGAAGATCGCGATAATGTTCATCGCGCCAAAGAAGCTCTGGAATTGTTGGAACCGGGATCAGCTCCGGTCAGTGGCAGCGACCAGAAGTTGCAAGTGGCTCTCGAAGAATTGCAAGATCTCAAAGAGGTTTGGAGTGCATTGTCTAGAGTATGGGAACAAATCGATTCACTGAAAGAACTGAAATGGTCTTCAGTCCAACCGAGGAAATTGCGACAACAGTTGGATGGACTGCTCGATCAACTCAAGGATATGCCGGCGCGACTCAGACAATACACTTCATATAATTATGTGAAGTCAGTGCTCCAGTCGTACACCAAAGCGAACAAATTAATAATCGAGTTGAGTTCGGATGCGTTCAAAGAGCGTCATTGGCGGCAATTGACGCGTCAGCTCAACGTCCGTCTGGTCTACAGCGAACTCACTTTGGGACAGGTCTGGGATCTGGACCTCAACCGCAACGAAAACATCGTCAAAGGCATCACTCATGTGGCGCAGTCGGAGAAGGCGCTCGAAGAGTTCCTCAAGCAGGTGAAGGAGGCGTGGCAGTCGTACGAGCTCGACCTTGTCAACTACCAGAACAAGTGCAGGATCATCCGCGGCTGGGATGACCTCTTCAACAAAGTGAAGGAACACATTAACTTCATCACTGCCATGAAGTCGTCTCCGTATTTCAAAGAGTTCGAAGAGGAGGCCCTTTCTTGGGAAGAGAAGCTCAATCGCATCAACAGTCTGTTCGACGTCTGGATCGATGTCCAGAGACGTTGGGTCTATTTGGAGGGCATCTTCAGCGGCAGTTCCGACATTCAGGCCTTACTCCCAGTGGAGACCTCTCGCTTCCAAAGCATCAGTTCTGAGTTCTTGACACTAATGAAGAAGGTGTCCAAAAGCCCAATGGTTATGGATGTGCTCAACATTCCCGGTGTCCAGCGGTCTTTGGAACGGTTGGCCGACCTCTTGTGCAAAATACAAAAAGCTTTGGGTGAATACCTGGAACGCGAACGCTCTTCGTTTCCTCGATTCTATTTTGTCGGCGACGAAGATCTTTTGGAAATCATCGGAAATTCTAAAAATATTCCTCGACTTCAGAAACACTTCAAGAAAATGTTTGCCGGCGTCTCATCGATTATACTCAATGAAGATTATACCTGTGTTTTGGGACTGTCGTCAAAAGAGGGCGAAGAAGTTCGCTTCTTCAGCCCGATCTCGATTGTGGAACACCCGAAGATCAATGAGTGGTTGACTCTTCTTGAGAAAGAGATGCGAATCACTTTAGGCAAACTGTTGGCCTCTGCAGTCTCTGAAATCGCTCCTTTCAAGAGCGGTAACATCGAAATGGAAAAGTTTGTCGAATGGCTCGACAAATATCAGTCACAGATCATTAACCTCTCGGCACAGATCATGTGGTCAGAGTATGTGGAGAACACACTTCAACAGATCCAAAACCAGAACCTGAGGACAAACGAATTGCTCGAAAATGTCTTGCAATCCGTCGAACTGACACTCACAGTGTTGGCCGACTCTGTCCTTCAGGAGCAGCCGCCTCTTCGTCGCAAAAAGTTGGAGCACTTGATCACTGAGTTCGTCCACAAGCGCGATGTGACCCGAGCTCTGATGAAAAGCAACGTCTGTTCGCCCAAATCCGTCGACTGGTTGTCGCAAATGCGGTTCTACTTCGACCCGCGACAGAACGATGTCTTACAACAGCTGTCCATTCATATGGCGAACGCAAAGTTCAACTACGGCTTCGAATACCTCGGAGTGCAGGACAAACTCGTTCAGACACCGCTCACTGACCGCTGCTATCGCACTATGACTAAGGCTCTCGAGGAACGGCTGGGCGGCTCTCCCTTCGGACCCGCCGGCACCGGAAAGACTGAATCTGTGAAAGCTCTGGGCAATCAATTGGGAAGATTTGTTTTGGTCTTCAATTGTGACGAAACGTTTGACTTTCAAGCGATGGGCCGTATATTCGTCGGTCTGTGCCAAGTGGGCGCCTGGGGCTGCTTCGACGAGTTCAATCGACTCGAGGAACGTATGCTGAGTGCGGTCTCGCAACAGATTCAGACGATCCAGGAGACGCTGAAGAACTTGCAGAACAAGTCCGAGTTGACTGTCGAGCTGATCGGCAAATCTGTGCGAATCAACCCCGATATGGCCATCTTCATCACCATGAATCCTGGCTATGCCGGCAGATCCAACTTACCCGACAATCTCAAGAAACTCTTCCTTTCGCTGGCAATGAACAAACCCGACCGACAATTGATCGCCGAAGTGATGCTCTTCTCTCAAGGCTTCCGAACGGCTGAGAAGTTGGCCACAAAGATAGTGCCGTTTTTCAAACACTGCGACGAACAGCTGTCCAATCAGTCCCACTATGACTTTGGCTTACGAGCCCTCAAGAGTGTGCTCATCAGCGCCGGTAACATCAAAAGAGATCGAACCCTCAAAATCATCGAAGACATGAGGAAGAATGGAGAGGGAGAACACATCAACGAGGCTCTGATCGCTCAGCATTTGCCCGAACAAGAGATACTCATACAGAGTGTCTGCGAGACAATGGTCCCCAAACTGGTCGCAGAAGATATTCCGCTTCTCTTTTCATTGCTGTCAGACGTCTTCCCAGGAATCAAATACACGAGGGCTGAGATGAGGGGTCTGAAGGACGAGATAATGAAAGTGTGTCGCGAAATGTATTTGGTCTGCGACGAAGAAGACGAGTCCAGTGGCGACGAGCACAACGCCAACTCGTGGATGGCCAAAGTGCTCCAACTGTATCAGATCTCGCAGCTGAGTCACGGCCTGATGATGGTCGGGCCCAGCGGTAGTGGCAAGTCGTCTGCCTGGAGGGTTCTCCTCAGAGCCCTCGAGCGGTACGAAGGCGTCGAAGGCATCGCTCACGTCATTGACCCGAAAGCCATCTCCAAAGAAGCACTTTATGGAACATTAGACCCGAACACTCGCGAGTGGACCGACGGTCTGTTCACTCACATCCTAAGGAAGATCATTGATAACGTGAGGGGAGAGATCAGCAAAAGACAATGGATTATATTCGATGGCGATGTCGACCCCGAATGGGTCGAGAATCTCAACAGTGTTTTGGATGACAACAAACTGCTGACACTTCCCAACGGAGAAAGACTTAGTATTCCGCCGAACGTCAGAATTATGTTCGAAGTCCAAGACCTGAGATTCGCCACTTTGGCCACTGTTTCCCGCTGTGGTATGATTTGGTTCAGCGAAGACGTATTGTCCACCGAAATGATTTTCGAGAACTTCTTCTCTCGTCTGAGGAATATTCCATTAGAAGACACTGAAGACGACTTGTCATCGTATGGAACGAAGAAAAGGGTTGACTCCGACAACACACCGGAGACGACACATCCGGGACTTCAGACACAACAAGACTTCGCGAATCTATTGCAGCCTTACTTCTCATCCGACGGACTCGTTGTCCGGGCCTTAGAGTTCGCCTCAAAACAGGAGCACATAATGGACTTCACTCGCCTGCGAGCGCTGAGCAGTTTGTTCTCGATGTTGAACCAGTCGTGCAGAAACATTCTCAACTACAACCACAATCACCCGGACTTCCCGATGCAACACGACTTGCTGGAGAAGTATATCCCGCGATCACTCGTCTACGGACTCTTGTGGTCGTTTGCCGGCGACGCCAAACTCAAAGTCCGCAGTGATTTGGGAGACTTTATCCGAAGCATTACAACCATTTCTCTGCCGCCGCCCAATCCGGCCATTCCTCTGATCGACTATGAGGTCACTTTCAAAGGCGAGTGGTCTTTATGGCAGACAAGAGTTCCGCAAATCGACGTCGAGACCCATAAAGTGGCCGCACATGACGTTGTGGTGCCGACAGTCGATACCGTCAGACACGAGGCTCTACTCAACACATGGCTCGCAGAACATAAGCCATTAGTTCTTTGCGGTCCACCCGGTTCTGGAAAAACAATGACTTTGTTCAGTTCGCTTCGATCCTTACCCGACATGGAAGTCGTTGGACTTAACTTCTCGAGCGCCACAACACCCGAGTTGTTGCTCAAGACCTTCGATCACTATTGCGAATACCGAAAGACACCGAACGGAGTGGTGTTGTCTCCGATACAGATCGGAAAGTGGCTCATCTTGTTCTGCGACGAAATCAATTTACCACAAGTGGACAAATACGGAACAATCCGAGTCATATCATTCCTCCGACAACTGGTCGAATGCGGCGGATTCTACCGAACTAGTGACCAGACTTGGGTCAGACTCGAACGGATCCAATTTGTGGGCGCATGTAATCCACCGACAGATCCCGGAAGAAAGCCTTTGTCCCACCGATTCCTACGACACGTTCCCGTCATTTACGTCGACTATCCGGGAGAGACATCTCTGAAACAGATTTACGGCACTTTCAACCGCGCAATGCTTCGCAATGTACCGATGCTTAAGCCATATGCAGAACCACTGACCGCAGCAATGGTCGAGTTCTACCTTATATCTCAAGAGAAGTTTACTCAAGACATGCAACCGCATTACGTCTATTCGCCTCGAGAGCTCACCCGATGGGTCCGTGGCATCAATCAAGCGATCAAAACCGTTGAGACAGTTGAAGCACTGGTCAGACTTTGGGCTCACGAGGCCCTCAGACTATTCCAGGACAGGCTTATAGAAGACGCCGAACGGATCTGGACTGACGAACACGTGGACATTGTCGCTCTTAAGCACTTCCCGAACATCGAGAGACAGACAGCTCTGACGCGACCTATTCTGTACAGCAATTGGTTATCTAAGGACTATATTCCTGTTGATCGCGAAGAACTCCGAGAGTTCACTAAAGCGCGTCTCAAAGTCTTTTATGAAGAAGAACTCGATGTCTCTCTTGTTTTGTTCAATGAAGTGTTGGATCACGTCTTGCGAATCGACCGGATCTTCCGTCAACCACAGGGCCACGTCTTACTGATCGGTGTGAGCGGTGCTGGAAAGACGACACTGTCTCGGTTCGTGGCCTGGATGAACGGTCTCAGTGTCTTCCAGATCAAAGTCCACAACAAGTACTCGGCCGCTGACTTTGACGAAGACTTGCGTCAAGTCCTGCGTCGGTCCGGTTGTAAAGATGAGAAGATCTGCTTCATTCTGGACGAGTCCAATGTCATGGATTCGGGATTCTTGGAGCGAATGAACACACTGTTGGCCAACGGAGAAGTGCCCGGACTGTTCGAAGGCGACGAATTCACGACACTTATGACCCAAATCAAAGACGCCTCACAACGCGAGGGACTTATGCTTGACTCCAATGAGGAGCTCTACAAATGGTTTACACATCAAGTGATTAAGAATCTTCACGTCGTCTTCACAATGAATCCATCGGCAGAAGGTCTCAAAGACAGAGCGGCCACATCTCCCGCTCTCTTCAACCGTTGTGTCCTCAACTGGTTCGGCGACTGGACTAACGAAGCGCTCTTCCAAGTGGGCCGAGAGTTCACCTCCAAGTTGGACATCGATAACCTCAATTGGGTCTCTCCGTCCTACTTCCCGGCGGCTTTCCCTGGCTTCACATCCAGTCCGACCCATAGGGACGCAGTGGTCAACTCTTTCGTATATATCCACCAAACCCTTCATCACGCGAACGAACGTCTGGTGAAACGCGGCGGAAGAGTGACGACAATCACTCCCAGACATTACCTCGACTTTATCTGCCAATACGTCAATCTATATCGAGAGAAATGCTCGGAACTGGAGGACGAACAAAGACATCTGAACGTAGGTCTGTCCAAAATACGAGAGACCGTCGAACAGGTCGAGGAGCTCCAGAAGTCTTTGGCCTCCAAGAGCAACGAACTGGAGGCTAAGAACCAGGCGGCCAATGCCAAGCTCAAGGAAATGCTGAAAGACCAACAGGAGGCCGAACGCAGGAAAGTCAAGTCGCAAGAGATCCAGCAAATGCTCAAGGTAATGCCGCAATGCAGCTTGTTTAGCTAGTTTAGTTCCATATATTTTATTTTCCTTGGTTAGAAACAAGAAGTGTCAATCACTGAGAAGACCAACGAAGTGATGGCAGACTTGGCTAAAGTGAAGCCGGCGGTCGAAGACGCACAACAAGGTCTGTCCCGTCGCTCCACTCATAGCGCGAACCAATCGCTAAACCACTCAATCATTGATCACTGAATCGCTCACAGCTTCGCATTCACTGCAATCTCAATAGACTTTAAATCACTTATAGCCAGCACTGGATCGCACGCTTCGGTTCTTTTGCCTTTACCTCCGACTCCTTCACCTGCGACTATTCCTCCCTTCCCTCGACTGTATCCTTAATTTTCGCCAAATTATGATTTGATTTTACTTATGATTTGAAATATTAATTTGGATTATCATTTAATTTCGTTCCACAGCCGTCCAGTCCATTAAGAAACAGAACTTAGTAGAGGTTAGGTCAATGACAAACCCGCCGCCAGCCGTTAAGTTAGCCCTGGAGTCCATTTGTCTTTTGTTGGGAGAGTTCACCACCGAATGGAAAGTGATTCGGTCGGTGCTAATGAGAGACAACTTCATATCGACGATCGTTAACTTTCAAACCGATAACATTACGTAAGAATCGTTTCGTTAATTCAAATTCGTTTCTCCGACACATATAGCGGTCAAAGCCATTAAACGCCAGCACTTAGTCGAAGTCCGCTCAATGAGTAATCCGCCGCTTCCGGTGAAGATATGTCTGGAGTCGATATGTCTGCTGTTGGGCGAGCCGTCGCACGACTGGAAACTCATCCGAAGTGTCATTATTCGCGATAACTTTATTCCAAATATCATTAGCTTTTGTGCCGATTATATATCGTAAGACTCGACGACAATCGATGGATGTCTTTGTGTTTGATTGACAATTGTTTTCAATACTTTATTTGTCTTTATTTAACCCAAAACCGAAAACGCTTTATTCAAATACTTTAAATCAATTTATTTTCATCTTCAGTGACGACATCCGACAGAAGATGATAAACAAGTACTTGAATAACCCGGACTACAACTTCGAGAAGGTGAACCGGGCCAGTTTGGCTTGCGGTCCGCTGGTCAAGTGGGCCATCGCTCAGGTCAACTACGCCGATATGCTCAACAAGATCGAGCCACTGAGGAATGAGCTGCAAAACCTCGAGGACGAGGCTCAGGTGAACAAAGACCAGGCGGAAGAGACCGATCGCATCATTGTTCAGTTGGAGAAGAGTATCGCCTCCTATAAGGAAGAGTACGCCAATCTGGTGAGTCAGGCGCAGGCCATTAAAGCCGATTTGGCCGCTGTCCAGTCCAAAGTGGACAGAAGTATAGCACTCCTGAAGAGTCTGAGCAACGAAAGAGAACGATGGGAACAGTCGAGCGAAACATTCAAAAGCCAAATGCAGACCATTGCTGGCGATGTCCTTCTTTCGTCAGCATTCCTCGCATACGCCGGTTATTTCGACCAACACTACCGGCAGAGCCTCTTCAACAGCTGGTGCTCCCACTTGCACCAGGTCAACATTCAGTTCAGACCCGACTTGGCCCGAACCGAGTACCTGTCGGGCGCTGACGAACGACTCCGATGGCAGGCAAACAAACTGCCGACCGATGAGTTGTGCACTGAGAACGCAATTATGTTGAAGCGCTTCAACCGCTACCCACTGATCATCGACCCGTCCGGACAGGCGACACAGTTCTTGCTCAAGGAATACGAAGGCAAACGCATCACACAAACCAGTTTTCTGGACGACTCGTTCCGCAAAAATCTCGAGAGCGCTCTTCGCTTCGGTAATCCTCTGCTCGTTCAAGACGTCGAAAGCTATGACCCGATCCTGAATCCGGTGCTCAACCGAGAAGTGCGAAAGACTGGCGGAAGAGTTCTCATAACTCTTGGCGATCAAGACATCGATCTCTCGCCCTCTTTCTGCATATTCCTGTCGACGAGAGACCCGACCGTTGAGTTCCCGCCCGACATCTGTTCGCGCGTCACATTCGTCAACTTCACGGTCACGCGAAGCAGTCTTCAGTCCCAATGTCTGAATCAAGTGCTAAAAGTGGAGCGACCGGACATCGACGAGAAGCGGTCAGATCTGCTCAAATTGCAGGGCGAGTTCCACGTGAAGCTCAGACAACTGGAGAAGTCGTTGCTTCAGGCGCTCAACGACGCGAAGGGACGCATTCTGGACGACGACAGTATCATCAGTACTCTGGAGAAGCTGAAGAACGACGCGGCAGACATCTCGAAGAAGGTGGAGGAGACCGACAAAGTGATGGCCGAAGTGGACGCTGTGTCCCAACAATATATGCCGCTCTCGCAGGCCTGCAGTTCCATATACTTCACTCTGGAGGGCCTCAATCAGGTCCACTTCCTCTACCAGTACTCTCTCCACTTCTTTCTGGACATCTATCACGACGTTCTGACCAATAATCCGCTCCTAAACAACATAACCGAACCGAACGCTCGTCTCTCAGCCATCACTCAATCCCTGTTCAGAGGTGTGTATCTCCGAGTGACCCGAGGAATGTTACACGAAGACTGGCTCGTCTTCGCGCTACTCCTCTGCAAGATATTCCTCAGAGTTTTCTCCACTGAACCCAACTTTGACAATGAGTTCGATCATCTGTTGAGAGGCAAAGAGGGTATACTCCCGGGTCAGCCCACCATTTATGTGGATGGCCTCAAGTCTGACCAACTGGAAGGCGCCACTGCTCTCTCCAAACTGATTGCATTCAAGAACCTCCAAGAAAAGCTCAATTCGTGCAAAGAGTTTCAAGAATGGGTTCAAAACGGCTCTCCTGAGTCATCTGTGCCACAGCTGTGGGATGAGACCAAACCATTGTCTCCCATCGGATCAACAATGCATCAGTTGTTGATTATCCAGGCTTTCAGACCCGACCGACTCATAGCAATGGCCACTCACGTCGTCAACACTATACTCGGCGCCGACTTCTTGCACGCGGCAGAGGCTGAGCTCAACTTGGAAGACATCATTCACACAGAAATTAAATCGTCGACACCTGTCCTCATGTGTTCAGTGCCGGGCTATGACGCCAGTGGTCTCGTCGAGGGTCTCAACAAATCGATTACATCGATCGCCATCGGATCGGCCGAAGGCTTCAGTCAGGCAGAGAAGGCGATTAACTCGGCCTCGAAGAGCGGCAAATGGGTTCTCCTCAAGAATGTTCATTTGGCGCCGCAATGGCTCATCCAATTGGAGAAGAAGTTGCATACTCTGGACCCGCCCAACACTAACTTCCGTCTGTTCCTTACGCTGGAAATCCATCCCAAAGTGCCGGTGAATCTGTTGCGCGCCGGAAGAATATTCGTTTTCGAGCCACCGCCGGGTATTCGATCGAATCTGTTGCGGACGTTCCACACCGTCGAAGCGCCGCGAATGATGAGAGCGCCCAACGAGAGGTCGCGACTCTATTTCCTGCTCTTCTGGTTTCACGCCATCATTCAGGAGAGACTCCGATACTGTCCTCTCGGATGGTCCAAACGCTATGAGTTCAATGAGTCCGACCTTCGGGTGGCCTGCGATACGTTGGACTCGTGGGTCGACAACGTGGCGATGGGTAGAACCAATTTGCCGCCCGAGAAAGTGCCCTGGGATGCGATCCGCACGATGTTTGGCCAATGCATATACGGCGGCAAAATCGACAACGACTTCGACCAAAAGCTTTTGAACTCATTCCTCAAGAAATTGTTTACCGCCAGAAGTTTTGACGCCGACTTCGCTCTGGTTTCGGGCGTCGAGGGATCCGAAGACGGAAAGACATCGATTACGATACCCGAAGGCATTCTCAGAAGAGACCAGTTCTTGAGTTGGGTGGAGTCGCTGCCGGACCGCCAGACCCCGTCCTGGTTGGGTCTGCCCAACAACGCCGAGAAAGTGCTTCTCACCAATTCTGGCACAGATATGATCGGGAAACTGCTTAAACTCCAACTTCTGGAGGACGACGAAGACCTCGTCGTTCAGTCACAGGAAGGCTTGAAAGCGAAGCGCGACTCGTCTGACGGGAGACCCGCGTGGATGAGGATTCTCTTGAATTCGGCCAACACTTGGCTCCGAGTGGTTCCAAACACTCTGCAGACGATGAAGAGAACCACCGAAAACATTAAGGAACCGCTCTATCGATACTTCGAGCGCGAGGTCAATATGGCGTCGCAACTGCTGCAAGCGGTCAGACACGACTTGGAAGACGTGCAGCACATCTGCAAGGGCGAGAAGAAGCAGACCAATTACCACCGCGAGGTCATCGCCTGTTTGGCCAAAGGCATGATTCCGAGCCATTGGCGCAAATACACAGTTCCGCAGACCTGTACTGTCATTCTGTGGATCACTGACTTCGCCGATCGCATCAAACAATTGCAAAGAGTGTCCTCCACTCAGTGCCACAACTTGAAGGTTGGTTGCGGTGGTCAGACATCACCCGATCTGTTCTAATCCAGACTATCCATTGCAGAACCTGAAGATATGGTTGGGCGGACTCTTCAACCCCGAGGCTTACATCACAGCGACGCGTCAGTACGTGGCTCAGGCCAACGGCTGGTCGCTCGAGGAACTGGTCCTCGAGATACTGATATCGGACTCGAATAAGAGCGAACCAGAAGACGGGACTTTCGGAGTGACCGGTAATTAACTGATTGTGCGGATCCGATGTCAAATACCAATCATGTTTTGTCGGACAGGTCTCAAACTGCAGGGCGCGACCACTAAGAAGAACAAACTATTCCTGACGTCGACAATCTTCACGGAACTGCCGCTCATTTCTCTTCGTTGGATTCGGTAAAACATAATCTGACGAATCATTTGATTGACTTTCGATTCGGTTTCAGTCAAAACGCAGACCAGAAGAGTGTCGCCCAAAAGGTGAATCTCCCGGTCTATTTGAACTCAACGCGAGCCGAACTGCTCTTCTCGGTCGACCTCGAGCTCGGCGACGGTCAGAGCGCTTACAGTTTCTACGAAAGTGGCGTCGCTTTCATTGCAGACCTTTTCTAAGGGGATATCAATCCAATGGTTATTCCATTATTTTAACTATAATTTAATTCAATTGCTATTAATTACGAGTATTTCTCTCAATTCAATTCCATTCCTGTCTATCATTCGTCACATTTGAGACGAATCTTTGATTATTTGAAATAACATTTTAATGTTTTAATGAATCAATTTTTACAAGACTTCTAACGCTAATTGAATGATAGCTTATGTCAGACATCGAAGGTTTCTCTGACCAGAGGCGAGAAATACTGTTCGAACTGCTTTGCGATCGACATCTTGTGTTTGTGAGTGGTCTGCAGTGACTTCAGACACGCCATTATCTGACACAAACTCTCCGATGACTTCACATCCGACCGATATTTTTGGGTTAAATAGCGTTGCAATAGATATAAATAGATTTGTTGGTTGAGTCTGAAAAATAGAATAGAATCGATTGGTTGAGTGAGCTCTAGGTCACCACAAGTGGCTCACTTGATCAGGTTCTTGTTGACCAGCTTTGGTAGTGCGTAATCGAATAGATTAATAGTCATAAACTAATTTGGATTTAAATTCGAGTTCAATTGAATTTAAATGCGACCAAATTGGATGCGAGCACTCACCAAGTTGACCAGGTTAGGGTCCTCGGCCCACTTGGGACAGTCGGCCGACCAATACCTCTGGAACGAGTCAAAGTTGGTCTCACCTAGAGACTCTCTCATTATGTTAGCCTTGAACATTATGCAACAATCGCTTGTCTGCAAGAACACAATTATAATTTAGCAAGCTAATTTCTGAGCTTTTGCTTACATAAGTAGGGTTGACGTATATCCAATCCTCGCCCCGCGAGGCCAGGTTCCTGAGGCAGTTCAGATTCCAGCAAGAGCTCTTGAACAGAATGAGTTTGTCGTTTTCGCCAATCTCTTTGAACTTTTCGATTCTTTTACAGAATTTGCTCGCATTTTGCAGTGTTTTGTCGAATGTTTTGCTAAAACCGACCGCTTTATAAAAATCAGTAATACTGTTAACTTCAATAAACTTTTTGGCCCTCGGATCCAATTGGACGCGAAAGTTGCTCGATGCTCGATTGAGCTCGTTCAGGCGGTAGATCTCCACGTCGTTTAGCTGCTTATCGAAGGTAGCGATCGGCCGCACGATTGCCATCGACACCACCGAAGAGTCGACTTCTGGCCGTTCTATCGGTTCGGACTTAATTCTGGTGATCAATGGCTTTGTTTCGCCGATCTCCGCATCGATCGGTTTGGCATCGCTTTCGACCAGATTTTCAGATTTGATGTCAAACAAAATCAGACCATTCGGTTCGTAGATATCTGTCGTCGAGTCCGGCGATTGAATGCTCTCTTCGG
>JAQGBE010000976.1:0-13316 GCA_034698225.1 Scheloribates latipes | reverse complement strand
CTCATCGGTGTGCGAGTTCTCATACCAATGATAAGCAATCCCTTTCACATATTTCTTTGCCTTTCGCATAGAGATTAGAATATACACTGCTATTACGTAAATTATTCTAACCCTACCTCCAAATCACTCAATATAGTAGTCGTGTAGCTCTTCATCGCCGGTCTCGTCCATTCTTTTTGCCAATACTTGACATTGTCGTCATAGATCATCAGGTTAAATTTATCAGTCGTATATCCAGCCTGGTTTAGATGAGGTCCAAGGTTATTTTTGATGAATTACCGTTCCCGATGTATTAATTACCTTGCTCCAAAATTACTAATAAGAACACAATTAACAAATTCATATTGACGTGATATAAACAAGTCCAAATATAACACATTGGTATTATTTTACGCCCAACGCATATACCCTGCGTATGTACACAAGAGATATCAACTAAGCTTGGTATCACTTTCACGAGTTATCATGGAATCCTCTTGACATCATTGATACAAATGTAAAATGTAAAATGTAAAATGTAAAATGTCATTTTAGTATACAATAGGTACAAAATCTTTTGTAATTATCATTACACTCTCAAACAGTAACTTTATGTATCATGCTAATTAGAGTAATATTCATTTCAATGTCTATTATATAGGCTGAACAGTCCCCGCAGTGTATTTTTGATTTGTTGTTAAACGCTAATAGAAGAGGAATCGTTCCTAATATCACCAACATCAATTGAGCTGAAAGCAATTCTGGTATCGGCGCCGCCACTGCCGTACAGTTCGCCAAAGCGGGCGCTAAAGTTGTGGTCACCGGTCGTAACGCCGCGAATGTGTCGGCCGTCGCGAAGCAGTGCAATGATGTGTCGCCTAAGAAGTTAAGTGCTTTGGAAGTGACCGCAGATGTGACCGAAAAGAATGATCTGAAATGCCTGATCGACACAAGCATTGAAACATTCGGTAAACTGGATATTCTGGTGAACAACGCGGGCGCAGTGTTGTCCACACTTATCAGTGATCAAGATTACTATGAAAAGTATCAAAAGAATTTGGATGTTATTCAATCGTATATTTAACTGATCTATCAGTCGAACATTTGGAAAAAACAATGGGAAATATTATTAACGTCTCGAGTATTTGTTCGACGATTACAGTAAGCGATGTCATACTAATCATAGCTATCGAATCACAGATGCATTTTCACAGATATTCGCAGTATTCGCCGTATAGTGTGGCCAAAGCTGGACTCGATATGTTCACCCGATGTATGGCCGCCGAGTTGGGACCGAAACGGATTCGAGTCAACGCTATTAAGTGAATATAAGTTGTTATCTGCAGAGATATCAATTGTATTTTAGTCCGGGTGTAGTACAGACTAACTTCGGTGCCCTGGAAATTGACGCCAATTTCGTCAGCGAATACAACACTAAGTTTGGTCTGGAATTGCCGTCGGGTCGGGTCAAACAGACCAATGAGATCGCGTACGCCATCATATTTTTTGGCCATTCAAGAGTCGTCTTATATCAACGGATCAACTCTGGTCTCAGATGGCGGCCAATTGGCAGCTAACGTGCCGTACGAAGAATTATGGTCTGGCAATAGAATAGTGCAGTTTTGAGATACAATCAAATATCAGTTGAGTTAAAGACAACTGAATGGTTTTGGGTTAAGTATTCGTAATTAACTGAATTCGATTATATTTATTAATTAAAGTGAATAAAAATGCTCCTTGGTGCAGTCTTCCAACATTAGACAATTAGGAACACCATTATAATTCATATTACATTAAGGTCGTATTTACAGCTCATCTTATCAATACAAAATCCCGAATGATCAAGATGGTTGAAATAAAACTCTTTTTAATCAATCGAAAAATTATTTACAGATTCAGTTAAATTGTTGTTTTGATGAATTCCAAGTTAGTGAGGTTGCCAAATACGTTATTGCCCAGTGTGATTCCCTCAACATTGTGCGTTCCATTAGGGGAGGTTTTTGATGTGAACGATCTGGTCTGTAGTGTCGGAGTCAATGCCCGACTTTAGACCAAATCTTCGATGAGTTGTCGGAAATTATGTTTGGATATCAGTCGTTATAAAATCAGTTTTGCATTCATGAAGAGAACTGTAACAATAACCTTGGTCTGTTATGAATATCAATTGTGTTATCTAAGTGTTTAATAAAATGAAGCGTTCAAGGCAAATAATTTTTTCAGATTCAATTCTTAATTTACTTAAATTCAGTTAATTTAATCGTATTTACAATCGAGTGATATGAGAGACGCCTATCGATGACATCCGACCACTACTACTACTACAGAGCTATCACTGACAGTCAAATCACAATATTCCGGTCAATTTGAGCAAAGATGGTCACCAATACTAACATTGTTTCTATGAATATCCTGACCTGTTATGTCAGGATAACTAATCAAACCACTATTCAATAAACAATAACAACTAACATTAGACACTTAGGAACACCATTATAATTCATATTACATTAAGGTCTTATTTACAGCTCGTCTTTTAAATATAAAATCCCGAATGATCAAGATGGTTGATATAAAACTGTTTTTAATCAACCGAAAAATTCTATACAGATTTTGTTTAATTGTTTTTTGATTGATGAAAACTACGTATTCTTGTAAAGAAATCACTGAACTTATATCAACTTCAATTCAGCTTGATTAATTAATTCCGAATTGAAAGAAAATTTTCAATCTGACACAAATATAATGGAATTTTTACACATAATTTTATTCATTATCTGTTTTGTAATTCAGAGAGCGTTTCTAAAAGTTATCTCTGAATTATAGATAACATTAACATTCAATCATTTCTAATCCAAACTAAAGGAAATTCTTTTGTTTCGCTGACATTTTGTCCGACTTCGAGGCCACCCGTAGTGGGCGGCGATGTCTTCCACGGTCTGCGATCAGTGACCACATCTGTGCCGAACCATCGCGTACTCAACACTCGTCGCGAAGTAAAGTCCGAATGATTGGCCACCGCTGAGTGAAGAGTTCGCATATGGAAGACAATGCAATCGCCCGGTTGGACATCGAAGGCAACCAAAGGTTATTGTCGTTCGATCTCTTGGTCTTCGGTCACGTCTTCAGAGGTTCGGCCGTCACTCGACTCGCGACTGTTGTTCGAGTAATTCAAATGAGTCCCGAATTTTCGATGAAAAACATATTTCAAGTCATTTGTCAATCAAAACAATTTATTCATTCAACAGAACTATTGATTAATCAATGATTAAAACGAAAGTAATGTTCACTCACTTACGGAAGACAACCCGAAAGACCTGTCACTCATCGAAAATCTTTCAAAGTTCTGGTTCTTCTCATTCGTACCATTGTAAAATTCTAATCATTGACTGAAAACTAGGTATAGTTGGAAATAGATCACTGAACTTATATAAGACAAGGTTAACCTTAGTATAGTATTAATATTGGTGATTAAAATAGTTTTATTGACTGAGATTTTGTAATAACGCAGTTTTAATAGAACACTTTTCTAAGACATATTTGGCCCAGTATTCTATGATAGATTGACGAGATCCACATTAGAATAGCGCCTTTCATCACCACGCTCTTGATAACAATGAGCATGGCAACGAGGTATCACAGAATCGGGTATCGTATTTACTTTGATTGAAGTGGAGTCAATCTGACGACATTAGAGATTAACTAATCAATGATGACTGATTCCAATCACTTAGACAATAAATCACCATGTACAATCGCTTTTCTAAAAATCAAATCCGATATTTCAGTTATCTTGGACAATAAATTTTATTGAATCATCATCAGTAGTTGACAGATCAGTGAGAGTGAACCACAAATCACCTTGATGATAAATGTCAACATTATACTGACTCTATCATATACTCGTCAAAATAATCGAGATCATCAAACTTGGTTGAATGAGTGACGATAAATTGTTTACCAGGTGGGAGAATATACTCCTGTTCTTCCCGATGTACACTGTATAGACCAGGTCAGGGCATCGATGAAGTGTTTGGGCCGTATTGTCACTACCGTTCCCTTCAGTATACGCTGGTCTTTAGTGCATAGTTTGCAAATTGCAAAATCTTCAGCAATTGTTTTGTCCATGCTGAATGACTCGAACTGATTGGAATATATCAAATCATGCTGACTGTAGTTATAGATCTTCTGATACCTAATGAAACAAGGTTAATCACTAATGATTTTGTTTGAATAGAACAGTAATATTATCATCAAATTAGATAAGATATTATTTGCAGCCAAGATTAAAACAGTAGATTATCAAAGAACCAGTATTTTACACTAACCCAGACGTCTCATTGTGAGGTTTGATACCACGATAGCACAAAATCTTGGAACTATTGGTCACTTCCACTGTTCTCATCATTATTTGTGTAAACCAGTAGTATTTGAACGAATTGTCGCGACTTTTGAACCAATCCCTGAGAGCCTGGTTATAGTCGAAGCTGAATATAGTGGTATACGCGAGGACTGCCTTCTGTTCGAGTGTTGCGTTGAGGTTATTGGGCCCAAGAATATGCGCGTGAATATAGTTCCAGACTGCTGTCAGTACGGCGTCAGCTCTGATCTCTGCATCGAAGTTGGCCGTAGTGTTGACCATGACACTCTCAATCGATTTGCTCACTTTGCCAATCTCGAAATAGAATGCCGGATCGGTTCTTGAACAATACACTGTTGGGATTCATTGTCGTTCAACATTTCAAACAAACCAGATGATTATTACCTTGCACAAGCGCAATTAATATCAATAATGAAAACTGTGACTTCATTTCTCGTATTGGTTTGGTATTATAATAAAGTTTCAAAACTATCTTTAATAGGTGCCTATCGTATCAATTATTATTAATTGATCAATTAATTATTGATTCGTATAATAGGTTTTGCTCGCCTTGAAATAATCGAATTCTTTGACAATACCAAGAATTGAACGATCACTCAATTTGTTGCGCTATTAAGTGGGTAACATAAGATAAGTATATAACCTATGTTAGTGCTAATCACCTAAATTTAGATTGAATTATCTCGACAAAGAGCACACCAGTGCCAATTATTAAATTCGTTTCCCATATCATAACTTCTTTTTTGCTATTATTGTTTAATGGATTTTGTATTTTAAATTTCACTAGCTGATTATTCCGTTTAATTGATTTGAACTGAGTTACAAATTTTCAATCTAGAGTTAGTTTGCTAATATTTTTAGTAAACATCGCAAATAATAAGAGTGTTGGATTGTACATGAAACACCGTTCGCTAGGTCCGTTAAGTTAGTTTATCAGATGGACGAAACATGCACTTTAATTCAATGTTATCTAGTTAGATCATGGTGCAGACGGTCTCACCATCTATATAAGCTGCTCCATTAGGCTAACTGTCACCAATCCAATCGAGCAATGATGAAATCGTCGATTGCATTGCTGCTCATCTCTGCCAGTGTTGCGTTGGGAGCGATAGACGTGGCCATCGTGTCCACCGATATGGACCAGTCTATGCAGGACTGGGTCACCGGTCAGGTCCTCATCCTATTGGGCGAGGGATACACATTCGACAACATCTCTTCAGTGGTGGTCAATCAGTTGAACGCCAAGTACAATAATGATTGACTCTATTGGCCCCAAGACATCAAGAATGTGCCTGCTCAACTCAAAGAGCCTGGCACTCCTATTGTGCTGAGTCACAACGGAAAAACAATCAACTTTTTTCAAGTGACCACAACTGTCAAAGAGGTACTGTCTTTATCTATGCTGCGACTCTCACAATAATCGAGTTGTTTTTAGCAAGCACCCTTGTCACAAATCCTGAAAGAAGCATCTAGCGCCAATTATGAGATTATCGACAGTGATGACGGCACACTCTACAAATATATTGATGCCGCAAAAGAGTTGTTAAGCGGACCCCTTCCCGAAGAGTGTTCCGACGGCCACGAGAATGGCCTCAAGTGCTTCCAATATCTGTCCGATCAGATGACAGTCAAAGCCAAGTCTATCGCCGCTTCTGAATACGATATCGTCGTCAATGTCGCCATTAAGAACAGGTCGTTCTTCTCCGAGAGTATCGATAAGAAACCTCAAACAAATCACAACTATTTCTCTTTTGGCGATATTGTGTTCTTGATCAAATACTACAGCACTACTGGCGCTAACACTTTTGGTCTGGATAAGTCCAGCACATCTACCGCTAGAGTTTGATAATGCACATATGTTATCAGAAGCCATGTTCGATTTCTTGATAATTTTTTTTGATTAAATCATTTATGCATTGAAATATAATCCTCTGTCTCATCGTATTGGAGAATCGATTCTATAAAAATTACCTTAAAATCGAGACGTAATTTTTGCATCAAGTCGTGAGAAACTAACAAAGGTTCAAAATTTTTTATTTGAATGAGGTGAAATTTTCTACGATTAAAAAGTTGAATATGCAAATTACGTCTCGATTTTTAGGTAATTTTTATATGTGTGAATTATTTAAATATTTATTTTCGTGATGAGCATCCTCAAGAACATATATTTTGATACCCATTTCGACAAGATTGCAATTTTTAAAAATGGGGGTTAGGGTGGCAAAACTTGGGTGGAGCATCCATACAAACCTCAAATTCAATTTAAAACACTCCAGAATAGTCAAGAATGCTATGGAGGGCGAAAAACGCCCTGTTGAAAATAAATTGCGTGCCCCTCCTACTGGGGGGTTTCCGTGGAATAATAGGAAAATTTCATTGTTATTACATACTAGAAAGTTTCTGGAGGTCATCCGCACAAAGGCCATAGATCGCCCTAAACCACCCTCACTACTACAAAAGTTGGTGACGTTTTTACAGGTCTGTTTGCCAGTGGATGTCGCGCTAACATTCGCATCGGACAGTTGGCCGATCACGTGAAGAACTGTCCATTCAACAAATGCTTGAGGTGTGGTTGCATAGGACCAGTGGTGGGTCACGACTGTGTGAAGTACTTGTTGAACGAGGTGAAGGATCTGAAGGAACAAGTGACCAAGTTGTCGGTCAAAGAGGAAAATACTGTTAATAATACTGAAAATAAGTATTATCCTGGGAATGCACCCGAACCTAATTGACCATGCTGAGTTTCTATAGAACGATATCATTTCTGCCATCAAAGCTGCAAAATGAATGAAATTCGAGATCGTTGAGCAGGTGAATGTGCCCGATTACCTTGCCAAACTGTTCGGTGTGAAATGCAAACACCTGTTGGCTAAATTCAACCCATCGACAAATGATGAGATTGAGTTCTGGAGTAAGCTAGATAGTACAATTGATGATATCAGTGAAGAAACCGCAGAATATAAGAATTGGTTTGTCAATATTTATGTTCAGAATTGTGCTGTGTGCGATTCTGGGGTGGAGAGGAGCAGAGTGGTGCTCAAGTTTGGCGAACTTGTTATTGTGGTGTCCGACAAGGAAGAAGCCGAAAGTTACTCGGATTCTGATAACAATTAAATAACAATGTAAATTCATTATTCAGTTTTCGATTCATTTTATTATCAGTATTATTATAATAAACATTATATTCGTTTTACTTTACAATAAATCTTACTTATAATTCACTAATCATGATAGCAACCAGGACAATTAGATTAATGAAAAACCGAAGCCTTCCGGCGCATTACAAGTTAGCACTACTGTTACAGAATTTTGAATGTGATCTCGATTAAAGTTGGTTAGCAACGCGTGGACTACACGTTGTTTATGAAGTTGGTTTACATTTTTGTCGCAAATGTTTTTCGGTATAAACGTCTTCAGAAATGCCCGGATATGACAGATCGCGGATCGTTGGTATCGACCAAATTCAGTTGGAAGAGTTCACGTGTGGTGTATGTCAGGACGTGTTGTGTCGACCGGTTGTCACCGCGTGTTGTCGTCAGTCGTATTGCAAGGACTGCATCGATGAGTGGCTCAGAGACCACAACACGTGTCCCAACGACCGAAGGCCACTGACCAGGGCTGGTCTGTCTGACGCACCTCGGATGGTGACCAACTTCCTGGACAAGCTCAAAATCAAGTGCGACCACTTTGCGAGCGGGTGTGTCGCTGACATTCGCATCGGACAGTTAGCCCATCACGTCAGCCAATGTCCATTCAGAAAATGCACCAGGTGCAGTTGCAGAGCACCACAAGTCGGTCACGACTGTGTGAAGTACTTGTTGAGAAAGGTGAACAATCTTGAGGAACAAGTAGCCAAACTGTCGGTCGAAGAGAAGTATAGTGTATGTATTAGCCTAGGAATTCGCTCGAACCTAATTGATCATGCTGAGTTTATATAGAACGACATCATCACTGCCATGATAGCTGCAAAAGAAATCAAATTCGAGTTCGTTGAGCGGGTGAATGTGCCGAAAGACCTTGCCAAACTGTTCGGTGTGAGAAGCATAAACCTGTTGACTGAATTCGATCCATCAATCAATGATGAGATTTGGTTCTAGAATGAGCTAAATGATAGAATAGGTGACATCGAAGAAGAAACAGCCGAATATAAGAAATGGTTTGTCAATATTTATGTGGATAATTGTGCTGTGGGCCAGTCTATGGCGGACAAGAGCAGGGTGGTGCTCAAGTTTGGCGAACTTGTCATTGTGGTGTCAGACCAGCAACAAGTCGTAAGTGACTAGAAATATGATTACAATTAAGTTAACGTGTAAACACTATTCGATTTTTGTGTTCATTTAATTGTCAGTATTATAATAAACATCCAGTTCATTATTGTTATCATCCATGTAGTAGTTATTCTTCGACTCGGTGTCCACTTCCACGTACTTATCCATCGCTGCACTCCTTGAGTAATGACTTGTCCTGTGCTGTTGTGCCGTCTATTAGACGACAGAATCGAATCTCACAGTCAATGGAAATCCTGAAACCGAGGACTAAGTCATTTAAAAGTGATGTGAAACACAAGTCTTATCACTTATGCCTTTGACACAAATTATCTGCACAGAACAGATCGGATCAGATGATCGGCTGATGACTAGTGCTGTTCCGCATAGCACACGAACTCGTTTACCACTGACTGCGAGGCCGACAAACAGCACAAGACTTCGGGTTCTGTTCGACTAATCGCTTCGACTATTGGCTATTGAACTGAATTATCGATAGAAACGGCAATTCGTTTGTTCGCTCGCCAGGGATGCCTAAGGGGAGGGCACTGTTACATCATTTTCAATAAGATTATGATTACAATTGCTTAGCAACGCGTATACTACACGTTGTTTATTAAGTTTGTTTACATTTTTGCCGCAAAAGTGTTTGATTTTGTGTTTCTGTATAAGCGTCTTCAGAAATGCCCGGATATGACAAGTCTCGGATCGTTGGCATCGAAGAAGATCAGTTGGAAGAGTTCACGTGCGGAGTATGTCAGGACGTGTTGTGTCGACCGGTTTTCACCGCGTGTTGTCGTCAGTCGTATTGCAAGGACTGCATCAATAAGTGGCTCAGAGACCACAACACGTGTCCCAACGACCGAAAGCCACTGACCAGTGCTGGTCTGTCTGACCCACCTAGGTTGATAACCAACTTCGTCGACAAGCTTAAGATCAGGTGCGACCACTTTGCCAGTGGATGTGTCGCTGACATTCGCATCGGACAGTTGGCCGATCACCTCGACAACTGTCCATTCAACAAATGCACCAGGTGCAACTGCAAAGGACCACTGGAAGGTCACGACTGTGTGCAGTACTTGTTAAACAAGGTAAAGACTCTTGAGGAGCAAGTGGCCAAGTTGTCGGTTGAAGAGGACAATGCTGTAAGTATTAGCCTTGGAATGCACTCTAACCTAATTGACCATGCTGAGTTCCTATAGAACGACCTCATCTCTGCCATCAAAGCTGCAAACGGAATGAGATTCGATATCATTGACCGGGTGAATGTGTCGTATAACCTTGCCTTTCAGTTCGGTGTGAACAGCAAAGACCTGTTGGCAAAATTCAACCCATCCACTAATGCTAAGATTACTAAGATTGCTGAGTTCATTAATAAGCTATCTAGTATAATTGATGATATTGTTATGCTGATTTCAGGCCCTGGCCATAGGCCAGGGCAATAACTCGAACACAACTCAAGCAAACAACTTTATTGGGAGAGCACAGGTATCAGAAGAACTCTAGATTTAGGTTAGGTTAGAGCTTATATAGGGGTTACAAATGGGTTATAACATAATGGCATAATAAGGAAATACACAACGACATACATAACAGATGACACAATTAACAAATAGAAAAAGGACACAACAATATCAGTGAAGATACCGCCCAATATAAGACGTGGTTTGTCAATATCCATGTGGAGAATTCTGCTGTGCGCCAGCTTATGGCGGACATGAGCAGGTGGTCTTTTGCCACAAAATTTCAATCTATTCGATGCATATCACTATTATCCTTGCTTATTTATTTAGGGGAGGTTTTGTTGGGGGAGGTTTTGTTAGGGGAGGTTTTGTTAGGGGAGGTTTTGTTAGGGGAGGTTTTGTTAGGGGAGGTTTTGTTAGGGTTCCTTTGGCTACAGCCGGCCGAAAACCGAGCCAAAGTCGGGAATTTCGTGAGCAAAAAGTATTTTTGTGTCTGGGGTTTGGCCTCTATTGATCAAGGTAGAAATATTTCAATAATTTCATCATATGCAGTATCGTAAATGATGGCATCAAGGTGAAAATTGTGGAAATATTCCCACTAATAAATTTACCACATTTAGCACTTTTCGAGCCCATTTTGAGGCTATTTTTGGGAAAAAGTGTGAAATTCGTTGGCCTGTAAATGGTCACCTTCGACCTTCTTCTTCCAGAACTTTGCCTTATCGTCCACACAATTCATGAGCTGTTCCTCGCTTTTCTTCATCTGCTGAGAGCACGTGTCCGACACCGTCGGCAACTCGGCGTTCGTGCAGTTCGAGTAACACATGAACTCAGTCACCACTGCCAGTGATAGTTGGCTCACACTGGCAATGACCAGGATTACAATAGTGATGTGCTTGCTCATTTTGGTGCAATACTCCGCTCAACTCGAATTCAAAAGTGATTTAGAATTAGGTTTTTATAAGTCAAGTAATATTAGATTATCTATTTTGATGTATCGATTGTGAACTTGGCAATTGACGAGATCCACAATAGAATAGCGCAATTCAACAGCACGCTCTTGATGACAATGAGCATGGTAACGAGATATCACAGAATCGGGCATTGTATTTACTTTGATTGAAGTGGAGTCAATCTCTGACGATATTAGAGATTAACTAATCAAGATAACTGATTCCATCCACTTTGACAATAAATCATCATGTTCAATCGCTTTTATAAGGATCAATTCCGACACACAATTCTGACAGATCAATAACTGACGAGACGGGGGCTGCGATTGCCAGAGTGAACTTGGATTGACTCGAGTGAATGCCGTCGCAGGTGTGCGTTATGACCAGTGTCTGAGACCTCGAGTGGTTTGTGTTTGCAGATATGGAACAACCGTTCAGACGATTGCCTTTAATCACTACTTCTTCTGCAGTGCTAATACATACAGTATTTTCCTCTTCCACCGACAACTTGGCCATTTGTTCCTCAAGATTCTTCACTTTGTCCAACAAGTACTGCACACAGTCGTGACCAACCAGTGGTCCAATGCAACTGCACCTGGTGCATTTGTTGAATGGACAGTTCTTGATGTGATCGGCCAACTGTCCGATGCGAATGTCAGCGCGACATCCACTGGCAAAGTGGTCGCACCTGATCTTGAGCTTGTCCAGGAAGTTATTCATCGACCTAGGTGCATCCCACAAACCAGCACTGGTCAGTGGCCTTCGGTCGTTGGGACACGTGTTGTGGTCTCTGAGCCACTCATCGATGCAATCCTTGCAATACGACTGACGACAACACGCGGTGACAACCGGTCGACACAACACGTCCTGACATATGGCGCACGTGAACTCCACCAACTGATCTTGGTCAATGCCCACTATGCGCGACCTGTCATATCCTGGCATTTCTGTAGACGTTTAAACACTTTTACAAAAATGTAAACAAACTTAATAAACAACTTGTAGTACGCGTTGCTGAGGAAACTGTAATCGAGACCACATTTAAAATTCTGTAACAGTAGTGCCCATACAATAGCCATTAGATTTGGGACGAATTCAAATTATGGTAAGACTCAAATGCCCCCGCCCCCATTTTCATGATAACATTTTCATTCGAAATGAACATGGAGACAAAATATTGCAAGGTAATGAAGGTCAAATAGTGAACTTGCTAAGTGAATCGTACAATTTCACTTAGGAATTAATTGATTGCAATCTGAATTGACGGTCAAAGATTATAATGAAACTTAGACTGGCTTGGTAGCTTGCATAGTGAACAAGATAATCTCAAACTGACTTAAGTAAACGAATTGATTTGAATAATTTTAAGCAAGCTAATTTCGGAAAATGTTGGGGGACATTGCTTGGGGGGCACTGGTTGGGGGCATTTCTGGGGGGCGGGGGCATTTGAGTCTTACCTCAAATTATTGTTTAGTGTCATTGTAGTGAAAGGTGTGCTCTACTGGGTTCCCTACCAATCCCTCCCCATCCAATCCCTCCCCTACCAATCCCTCCCCATCCAATCCCTCCCCTACCAATCCCTCCCCTACCAATCCCTCCCCTACCAATCCCTCCCCTACTATTTTTCCCCTACCAAATCCTCCTCTAATAGAATAATAATGATTATAAACATGAATAACACATTTCGCTATCAAATGACCAAGGTTGTAATGCCAAACCATAATAGAACTCAAAACTGAAGGATCATGGTGATATTTTGCTATTAACAATAAACATTAATAGGGGAGGGATTGGTAGGGGAGGGAATGGTAGGGGATTGGATGGGGAGGGATTGGTAGTGAACGGCTCTACTGCCCCCTCGAGCGCCCTCCCCTTAGAATTGTTTTTCATATCACTTTTTAATGAATTAATCTTGAGTTAAGGGAATTCAATTGACTGTGAGATTTGATTCTGTCGTTTAATAGTCGAATCAATAGCACAGAACAAGTAATTACTCGAGGAGTGCAGCGATGGATAAGTACGTGGAAGTGGACACCGAGTCGAAGAATAACCATGACTTGGATGATAACAATAATAAACTGGATCTGTGCGGCGATGAGCATGGTGATAATTGTGACAATCAAGCGGCTATCAAACTGGATTTTCCTAGTGAGCCTATTACGTCCAAGTTCCAATTCAAGCTATTCGGCTACTGTGTCAATGAGATCAAGTGGATTAACCTGGTGTTTCTCGTGTGGTTACATCTGTTTGCGGTCTACGGCTTTGTGTTGGCCCTCAT
>JAQGBE010000975.1:0-13333 GCA_034698225.1 Scheloribates latipes | reverse complement strand
CCAAACCCGAACTCCGACTGTGTTTTGTTAAACTGTTTGTCTGTCGTTTACTTAAAATTCTTTTTCATTAATGTATTTATTTATTTAGTATTTCCATCAGTGAAGTGAGGCTTCACTGAAGGCTCCCTTTTATTTTAATTCATGCCATAAATCGGGAGAAAACGGATTATAAGGATAACCGAAGAGTTGAGGAGAAAAGCAAAGGAAGTCTAATATCTATTCTCACATTCAGCCGAATCATAGAATCCATAGTATATTAGCATTTTAGATGCGAAGGGAGAGTGAGGCCAATGGGAGGCAATACTACGGCACTGTCGAAGACGACACACGACTAAAGACATTAAAATATATAAGCATTTGTGGGGATTGTCTTCTCATGTGAGTCGCAGGCGACCGAAGACCCGAAGGCTTGTGTGTTGTGTGCGATCTGTGTTTCAGTTGGTGTGTCTGTGCGCTCGGTATGAGATATAAGACGGTTCGGGGAGTGAACTCAGCAAAGCATTAAATTGCTTGCGGTTCGCATCAATGAATTACAGATATGACAATGAATACTAAATGGCATCGACAGCACCACCGATGCCACCGCCAGACAGTCGGAGGCATCGGTCCTGTGCTCTGCCCTGCGCTACACATTGCCTCCAATTGTCGTCTTGTGTTGACTTCGCACTGCGCTCTCAATAAGTGAGTTGTCTTTCAATTATACAATTTTCTTGGGAAGAGTCAAATTAGATTCGTTTCGAAGATTAAATGAGTTATTAATCCTTTTCTTAGTTCACTTGAGAGACAAGTGCTTTGAATCAGAAATAGCTTTTAGACTTAAATGGCTGAAAGCGTCCAAACAAAGCCAGACATCTCTCACAGCTCACACATCCCGAGACATCTCTTTTTGTCACTGCCTTTGGTACGAATCAATTTGAGCCCAACATTCGTTTGGCAACAAATCAAACATTTGAGATATACTCGTCTGACATCTAATTTTGTTGCCAAGCCTTATATGAGATAATGAATTAGTAGACCTCTATTTGTGAGCCAAACCGAGTCCTAAATTACAATTTGCAGCTGAGGTGACGGCTGTGGCAGTGCTGGCAGTGGCGGCACTGCTGGCCATTCATTGCCGGCGCCGTTCCCTCGAGTGTTCACATAAATTATATATGAATTCTTAGGTTGCCTTTCCATACAAACACCTAAAGACAATATGTTCGGTGAATTCGATATTTTACTCCACGAAACGGCCGATCAATTGAATTATTGTTAGCCAGCAATTGATAAAAGACTTGAAAATCCAATTGAAGAGAATGTCATTCATTAAAATGTGAAATATTAGTTGAGATCGGGTTTCGCACACATTTTCGCCGCTCCTAATCATACGGTAACACAAAACCCGAGTTCGGCTCCAAAGGCACTCTCTTTATAGTTGACATCGTTTTGCTTATTACGGAATAATAGTGTCTTAGCGTTGGATTTATGGTGAGGTCGTCCCCCGAACAACAAGTTATACGATTACAATGGAATGGCTTCGGGAGAGAGACAGGAGAGATGTGGTAAAAATGCATTTCGTGTTATGTTCTATTCGTTTGAGAGTCGACAACAATCTTCGTGTATAACAAGACTCAGATGCTCTCAATTTGGCTCCAATTCTGTGGCAAACATTTGGCCACAAATTAAAATATGAGAACAAAATTATAGCAATTTCTGGAGGAATAGTCGCACTAATGGAGTCGTCGATATGTGATGTGACAAGAGTTGTGGGGAATATTCGGATTAAAAACTGCTGGATATTTGAGGCAAACGAATGGCAAACGAGAGTGCAGTGAATATATTTGTGTTAGTAATGATAGTAATGAATACCCAGTTTTGGCTCTATTCGGCGGATAATTCAATGCAAACAAAGGTGGGACTGAAACGCAAATTATTCCCATTTTGTGATTCAGTTCGGCATTAATTCAAAAGAGTTTATTAAGAGATAAGATTTTCAATGAATCAGAACCGCGAGAATGCGTTTGAAAGGAGCGGAAGGAAAGAGACATTAAGTGCGGTATAACGACAGCGATGTGAACATTAGTGCAGATATTTCGCACATTTTAATCCGTGTTTTCAATTTGCGTATCGCTGTTCACTGATTATTCAAAATGATTACAACCAGAATAGTTAGTCCTTGCTTATAATTGGCAGTTATGTCGTGTTCTACGCCAATTCAAATCATAGCAATGTCTGGCTTTCATGCCGTAAGTGACTGTCAAATGCGATCGATTGGACGAAAGGATTGATTGAACGACTGTTCGGACAATTGAATTGAGTTAAAAAGATTAATCTGTGGCACGAAATCAAATAATTAATAACACATTTATTGAGAAAATAGTTGTAAATTCTCATCTGATTTATGGTGTTATGGTATACCCGAAAAAGAAATACGAGCGCAGAGTTCAGGAGCCAAATGAGCCGTGAATTGTGGCTTATTTTTCAAATTACTTTTCCGATATGAAGACAATAAATATTTTTGAGTCTAAAAAGTCTATAAAAATTTGATTTCGCTTTTAACTCATATTCGCGTTTCTCGGTATTGATTTGCAGTCAAATCGAAAGAAATGGATTTCAATTCCAAAGGAAATACAAACGAAATATTGGTTTAGGTTTAGAGTGGAAGTCGTGTCTGGCGTTCGGTTCAGAGTTATGTCTGTCGATCACGACTGGGAACGACTGGGAAGTGGCCTTTCAGGCACTCGACACTCGGCTCCACTCGTAATGTCTTGTTTTTGGCCATTTCTGGTCGAACTCATTAGACATTTGTCATTAAAAGGTGTAATCTAATGGCAAATGAGCAATTAACTTGGTCAGCTAAAACAAACATGATGAGTGCGTCGGGTGTGGCCCACAATTTCGGCTCATTATTTGCATTTTTCGAAAACTTATATTTCGTTTGATATGTTTTGGAGATAAATCAGGAAAAATGATTCGCTTTTTATATCGCGATCTAAGTTATGGCAGAGTTTGCAGAAAAAGACGAGAAGAGAAACTAAGAGAAGAATAAATGGAATAAAAGATTGTTTGATTTGAGCGCACATCCCATCACATGTGTGGCCACCGAAGCCATTGGTCATCATATATGGCAAACGCGGTCCTAATGTATACAATGGCCGGACATTAAGCATATGTCCAATACATGTGTAGATCCGCTGCTTTGATATCTCACCAAATGTTTGACATTTAAGGTGAAGAGTGTGACTAAACTCCAAAGAGTTAACAATCGTATGAATTATTTATAGAATATTAAGGATATATTTCTATGTCTGGTCTTCTCAACACTTGAGAGCTCAAAGATTATTCGGCATTACACGAGAAATCACTATTTCATCAGTGAGTGAATGCCAGCACCGAATCAAAGACGAGAAGCAATTCATCTTAAATGAAGTCGAGATTACAATTCTAAGAGTTTGAGCTCTTTTGGAGCCAAAACGTCGAGCGCTTTGACTCAACTTTAATATAAACAGTGTTTCGGTGTTTCAGTGCATCGAACGGTTGCGAAGACACTGAAACAGAGTTGTTATGCAATTCTCTGCCATTCTCTCTCGCCTTGACTTCCCTCCACTTTAATCCTGGACCACAAGAACTGGTGCTTTTGATAAATGTATGGAATAACGGAAATTGCTTTCCTAAGGCCGGCACCGCCTTTGCTCGATACTGGCCTTTATTGCAATGCATTCCCTGAATATTCCGAATACTGGGAAATAATTTTTTCAATTTCTCTGATCCATTGATTGAGTTTTACATGGATTTCAATCAAATGCAAACACCGTATCAGTGATCACAATATCAGTGTCGCAGTGGAGCCAACTCTGCGACCAACACAAGAGGTATGGGTTCTGTCGATGTGTTGGTCGAGTGCTCTGCAGTGCACAGCATAACGACTGCACAGATGTGGCTGTCATTTGACTCGAGCGAAGCCAAGCCAAGGCTTAACCGTTCTCTAAGTTTGATATAATCATTGATATTCTCGGACAGCCCTCCGGTCGTCCAATAAGTAAACAATAGTAAGACTAATGCGAGTCGTCTTTCACTTTCTGTGTCGTAACGTCGACGGAATGGCCAAACAGGCAAACACTTGACCGCCAATTGTGCACAACGTTTGCCAAAACCATTAATTGAAAAGAATCGAACACTTGATTAGGAATTCACTCGTTTTGACGTTAGGCTCGGCTTTTGTTGCGACCGAAACGGTCGCTGTTATAAGGAGTGGACAACAGAGAGACATGAATGCAAAACATGAACGGCTCGTCATTACAGCAGAGATGAGCTCTTTGTTCAATATTTTATGGAAATATGAAACAAAGTTTATCCCAAAGGATGTCATAACGACAGACAACTGCACTGGCATTCGGTTTCCGTTCCAAACGCTGTCTAATATTCAGGAAATAGAGTTAACCCTAAAAAATGAAATCTCATTTCTGCTCGAAAATTGGCGAAACCTGTGTTGAGAACAAAAGCGGCAAAAAGAGGTCAATAACTCGATTATGTGCTGACAAAGGCTTTCGCTTCGGTTTGGCTCACAATTAATTGTATGCAAAACAGCACTGTTTGAGTCGTATGAGTCGACCCTCTGTTGCATCGATTTTTTATTAATAAGAATAGGAATCGTTTGCATCGAATTGGGCGCTGAAAAGGGGTGACCCGTCTCGTAGTGATAGCAATGCCGAACACAATTTTATCTTCCAATAAAAGAAACTTAAGTCAGGATTTTGAATAAATCGTAGCAAAACTCAATCAAACGAAACGATTTGCGAAAGAATTTGTGCGTTTTGTGAGTACGATATGAGAGAATTGATTATTGCATTAGAGAGGGATTATTGGCGACAAATATTATGCAAAACTCTTCTATTATACGACTCTATAGATTGAAAGTAAAACTAATATGAGATAAATCTGTGCTCAAAATGAGAGCTAATATCGGAATCGCAACTCCGACATACAATTTAGTCAATGATTAGAAAAAACTATTAAACTATGTAATAGAACTGATTAGTTCAGTCGTGCATTGATTGTGACATAAAGTAAGTGCCGTAAACCTGCACATCACTCAAATTAGTGTCACGACATCGCCAGAACACTATATTTCACATCAACTCACGTCTCTCTCATGACATGATAGTTGGCTCCATCGCTCTCCGCAACTCTCTCTCTCTCTCTCTCTCTCTCTCTCTCTCTCTCTCTCTCTCTCTCTCTCTCTCTCTCTCTCTCTCTCTCGCACTGCTTGACACTAATGTTTGAGATAATGGTAGGACAGAAGACAATGCGTTTAAGAGCCGATGAGAGGCCGATGTCTTATATAACAATTTTTTCTTATTGTTAACCGACGACTAACTTCTGTCTCTCTTCCTATCGATTACAGAATTGAGATTATTATCAGAAGAAGTGAATCATTTCCCACAAGACTTCTTCAACTAAGGGTTTGACGCAAACGGTTGACAACACTTAATGTGATTCTCAGGTAAGGTTCAAGTGATGGACAAATCATATAAAGTCTCTGTTTTATACAAAATACGAATAACGAAGTGCTTTGAGACGTCAGTCGTCAGCCCCGAGAGCGAGAGTGAGCTCGGGTTGAGTCGAGCGGATGAATGCGATAATTATTGGTTTGAATCAAATTATTTTCGGTTAATAATGAATGCAAACGTTATTAAATTAGAGGCAACACTGGCGTAGAGACAGTCTGTGACGGTGTGTCCGGGTCTGGCATAGTATGGCTCTATTAGCTGACAGAACAGTACAGATGGCATACATGCAGTATAGCCTCGGATTGGATCACAGCGTATGGTCTGATATGTGTGACACTTGTCTGACGATAATTAATCTGCGAAAGAGAGATAATAAAAGTACAAAATTAGTAATTTAGATAAATATTAGACGCAAGATATGATCATTTAGATAATGGACGGCCTCATTGTAGGCCAATATTCAAATGACTTTTGAATGACTTTCTAATTATTAAAGTCATGAACTCACGTATCGCTCATCAAATGCAATACCGTTTCCACTATTTGTGTCTCTAATGCTGACGATTATAAACACGACATAAAACTATAAATACATAACATAAAAGTCATACAGAATTTTGCTTCGCTTTTATGCCAACAATCGTTATATTTATGATAAGAGAGACGAGAAATGGCCTCAAATTGTATGACATAAGGGGTGAGCCGTTCGGAGGGAAGGAAACCAATTGTTGTCGGGTTTGTCGTAAACTTATTATAAAGAGAAAAAAGTTTTTGTTTGTCTTCCAAATTGGATTACTATAGAAATGATTGTTTTGCTTATAATTTACATAAATATTAAACTCGATAACGCATTAATACATTGGTGTGAGGCCTGTGTCGGCCCTCACATGACATGCAAACAAATTTCTTCTCTCCGGTAAATAAAATTCTTATTATAAGACGAAAGGCCTTTACGATCGCAAACACTATTGGATTGTTTGCCGTTATAAGTTATAACTGACGGAAAAACATAATATTATTGCATATAATGCGAGGCATTCGTCGATTGTCTTAATATCGAAGTTTTGAATTTTATCGCCGATCGGAGAGCCGTTCGGTTCATCGACTTCACTGATGGCTTTGTTTTGATCAGTAGTTTCTCTGAGGAAATAAATGGAAAGCCGTATATGAATGGCATTTCTCGGTTGCGGTCATCGCTGCCGAAGCCGTCACTGTTTATGATATCTGGTCGCGCAGTGGGGAAACGCATCTGAGATGTCGTGGCGACCAAACTCACCAAATCCTGTGCCATATATTAGACGAGTAATGCCTTCGTCTCTGCGATTATGGAGATTCTTATGTGAGATTTGCGGCCATAACTGATGGATCAGTTAAGCGCTAAACGGTATTAAGGATGCGATGATTGATAGCTAATAATATTCAAACTCATGCACAGACTTAATGACTCAAACACTTTATTATCCCTCTTTCTTAAGGAAGACAAAGTTTTTTGTGTCGTTATGTATATATAGAGAAAGAGTAAGAGTAAAGAAGAAATATTTTCATATTCTTGAAAATATTTGATAGTCTTCTGCGAATAACTTATCGCGAAAGACATTAAACTAAATTGCATTAAATATTCAATTTTGACGCCAAAGTTCACATAAATGACAAACAATTTTTTAGATTAAATTTTTAGTCGATTTAAATATCATTGAACTCAATGCTGGGCCAAGTCTTCAGAGAATTTGTGTGATTTGTTTAGCCGCCAGTCATTGCATTGCAAACAATAATTTTTGTTTTGCCTCTCTCTCCGAAAACTATTATTCTTTAGGAGAAAACAATTCATTTTGCGATAGAATATACTTTACTTTACTTTAATTAACTTGGTAAATGCTTTTCGGCACAATTTGCTCTTGGTAATTTGGCCATTCATTAGGCCTGAACGAATATAAACGAGCTCAATTGAGTTCATTTCCATCAACTTGGTCGATTTGCTGCCTTACAGACAATTGCAGATGAATTGAGAATAGCAATGATATATTTGCATCTTGCAAGTGACACAAAAATGTGAATATATTTGAATAAATTGGAGAAATTGTTTGAATTGATTGCTATTCGTATGGAATGATTGTCTCTGCGATTGTCGGCCCAAGTGTTTGACACAACGACTCAATTGAAACGAACAAATCAAAAGTCATTTCCAGATATGTCTTAATATCGATATAGAGTTATATAACAAAAGCAAAAGACGGACCAAAATATCGATCAAATATTCACAAACTTTTTCCGAGAGAAGGGGAAGACTTTCGTAGATTAATGTTTGCCAAACACGGAATGCCTGGCTTTACGTGAGTCGACCCCCAAAAGTGTGTATGCATTGCATTGACTGCAAAAGCGAACCCAAAACAGGCTTTCCTTCAGATCAGTGCTGTTCGGCAGCAAAAACAGATTCTCTTGGATTCGGTGTTCGGCACCAGAGATGAGATGAAAGCGAAGCTAATGATCATTACAGACATCGTCTACTTATGTCGCTAATGTGCAGCACTGGCAACAACTGGCAACACATGGAGCCAATGGCAGACCCGGCCGGAGCTCAGGTCCGATCGCACAGCCGGTCGTATCGTAGCGGCGATAATGTCTGTAGTGATAGATCTCGATATGGATATACATAAGCAGAACAAATCGCAACATTGTTTACGAGGACTGAGCTCTTATTGCACTCATTTATATCGATTATATATATTTTATTATAGACTTCCATACTTTGGGTACATCTCTATCGCATTGTCTATGACTCCAAACTCTATTAACAATTGGATCGCATATGAAATGTTCAGTTCATTGAATCATAGGATTCATAAATATTACATAAAGTGTTCACTCCTTGCAGTGATGCTAATGGACTGACGGACTGGTAGTCACTGTAGGACTGGTAGGACTGGTAGTGACTGACTGTGCGATTGCAGTGACGATAGCGATACCGGTATATAACAAATGTCGGATCAATGGTTAGCTCCGGAGCGCAAAGTAGGCATTATTTGCGATGTGAGTGATGTGAGCACCAAAATGACATCGATTCAAATGAATAGCTTAATGTAAACAATCGTTGTATGCCTTTATCGGCGTCTGTTTGGTCTCTTTCGGGGATTTATTTGTGGAATAACTTCGGAACAGATATTTCGAGTGCAAACACAGCGAAGAATACATTGAATTATATAAATTAAGAATAAGACTGTTGGCGGCGATCGATAGTCCGGTTGGAACGGCCTCTACAGCCCCTCCGCTGCCCTCACTTCTTGTGGCATATCCTCAAAATTTAATGCTGAGACCATCAGATCACGTATTTTTATGTGCTTAGATCCAAATGGGATTAATCTAGACTATAATATCAGCGCTAGAATTCCTCCACAGCCGACAGCAATAGAGCCGTCGCTCGCAATCATTAAAAGGGGTTTTGGCGACACAATGAGGGCTTCGGTGGGGACTCGCGGAGGGAATGCCAGCGAAGGGAAGCCTCGCACGCATTGATTTGACGGTATCGCTAATGCCCTTTCATATTAGTGGCCCTGTTATTGATCAAATTGAATTAATTTCTGTCTATCAGTACGTTTTAATGCCGTATATGAAAGGTCTGCCGAAATTCTTTCATCGAATTCAAGGTCAGGACAGGGGATGGCTTTCGACGCCATTGGCGGACAATAACTCATTTTTCAAATGCCTTGAATAATTGAGAACCGACTCGAAAGACAGCGTCGGTTTCAGATCACTGACACGATTACAGCATTTAATTGGAAATTTTGCTAAACATTAGACTTTTTGGTAAAGAATGCGAAACGAATTGTCTTTTTAAATACCAAGTTCTCAGTTTCAAGTCTTTTGGCAAACAATCTGTTCCTTTGAATTAATTTCGATGTCAGTGAAAGTGAACTAATTATTGATCGCAAACTGAGAGCCGAAGTCGAAGAACACTGGAATAGAGGGTGTATTTTAATTTCGCTGTTTTTCTGTTCCGCCGTTTCTGTTGTCTCAAAAATTATTTATTAAAAATAATTAATCGGCGAAACGTTTGAGACATTCATTAATCAGTCTTAGGGACAGAAAAACGGCGAATTCGAGTGTTAAGGCAATAGTGAATGAAGTGATTTATGTGACACCGCTTTGTGTTATAGTGTTCTACCGTTTTCTGATTAAACGTCTCGTTTACTGCACTGCCAGTCAATGACTGCCTTATTCTTCTCTTGTGTTTGTGATGCAGAGAATCACATCTTTTACTCGATTCAAAAGTGGAGATCATTTTTCTTGGCCTCTCAAAACAAATAATTAACTCTCGATAGCGCTTACACTCAAATATATTATTATTTTTTCGTCTGTTTTATATACATTTGCCGTTTAGACTAAAAGTTGTAATAAGCGATGCCATTCTTCGGGGACTCATTAATTCATTGGATCCGCTCTTCTGAACTCTTCTGGCAATTGATTTGATTAACCGTTTGTAGAGTCGAAGTGCGTTTCACTCGTTGTGTTTACTTTGGCCCTAATTTGGGTCTTAAGAGAGTACACAATCGATAAAAATAATTACAATAATTAAGACATTAAAAGTGACTATAAATGGACAAACTTTTCCACTAATATATTCAATGCCTGGCGAAACACACCCATTGTTGGCCATACACTCAAACTCTACTCGCAATTGACTATTAGTCCAATAGTTTGCTTAATAGCCATTAAAATGTTGACTCATTTCGAGTGTATTTTAAATTTCCAAAAATAAAACACCAAATAATACACTGGACTTCAACTCAAGTAATCCAAACAGTGTTTAATACGATATTAGTTATCAAAATTATAATTATAGTTATGAATTATTAATTGTGATTCGAGACAAAGAAAACCAATTAATTAATTTACACAAACATTTTGAAATTACTTATGATTGAGATTACATTCAGTCGTCACACAACGAACCCATAATGAAAGTGTTGAGAGTGTTGAGTCGATTCGATTTGAAGGCAAAGAAATCGAGACGATTGGCCGAAATCTCTTCGAAGAGATTGTAGAATAGGATTCCGTTCAAGTAATGACACAATTCTTGGGATTTGATCGGATGGCCCAACAAAGAGACCATTTTGTGGACGACAGCGTAAACCGCTTCGAATTCGCAGAAGTAATGAGTGACGTGTGGTTTGAATGAGTTCTTCGGTGCCGACAACAGACCGGAGAAGTCGTCGGCAATCAGAGAGCGATGTCTGTAGTAAATAACCGATAGAAGTAATGCGCGAACGAATCGAAAATAATTGGATCGCAAATAGAGTTTAGTATTCTTTTGCCAAGACTTGAAAACAATCGCGAAATATGTCCAGAAGTCGATGTCCATGTCGTCGATCTTCAAAAGCACGAGCTTTTCAGTCAACTCTTGAATCCAATTTCCATTGATTCCCAAGACTGCAAACAACAGATTCTTTCGACGAAATTCAGAGTAATTCCGAATATCACCCAAAAGCGGTAGAGACTGGCCTTTGATCGTAGACTTCGGTTCAAGACATGTATCGTCGAATCTCTTGTCCTTTCTGCAAACCATTTTGATCCGAGTATTGTCTTCGCGAGTGATCCGCAATAATCCCAACAATATTTGGCACAACCCATGAGTGCAATCGTAAACGCATTCGAGTCCAAAGTCCTCGACAAGTGATCGCATCAAACAAAGCCGGCCATCGATATGCCCGATGAGAAGACCATCCAATTTGCAGGTGAAGATGTCTAAGAGGAACCATTTGGGCACTCGATTGTCGCCAACCATCGCATCGATTGGAATGTCTTCTTCTTTAGTGTTGTCTGACTTGTAATCAAAGAGCTCTTTAAGATACGGCTTTCTGGTCGTCATATCATAGCTACGAATCGATGAAATGAATTCATTTTCGTCCAAACCATTGTTCTTAAGATATTTAGTGAGATAATCGATGGCATGACTCGCGCCGAAGAACTTCTTGCCGAGCCATTGGAGAACGACATTCATTCGATCCAATCTTTCATTTGTAGTTCCATCGCCGTCAAGAAGTGTGTCGTTTGTCGAGACAATAGATCCGTCACTCCTTATATCGTCGACCAAATGTCTGAATGTCTGTTCGCCGATTCGGTCATTGCCGACAATGGAAGCGAAGATGGCTAACAGTTCTGGTTTGAGATTGAAGTGACTGACAAAATCAGTGATTCTATAGATTTTGCATTCGATATATTTCTTGTTATCCTTCTTGGTCTGAATGCTTTGCCACAAGAAGTTATCGCAATCAATGACTCCCTCATCGATAGTCATAACCAGAAAATCGCTGTCATTTGTGATGACCGGACACTTCAATTGGTTGGCCAGTACAGCCATGTCCAGGTCGGGGTCATCGCGGCTCTGGAAGCACATCACATTTGCTTCGGTGGCCACAGATATGAAAGACCTTCGCATTAGGAACGGGAAGACAATTTCACCGACCAATTGGCCGCTCAAGTCGGGCGGGTCTTCAGATATGGACTTCGACCGATTAAATGCTTTTACATAGCGCTCTCTTCGACTATTGATAAGGTCAGGACAGAGGCCACCATCGAAGACCAAGACTGCCGTGATCTTGCAAACGGCCAAATTGTTGAAGATTGTGGTGAAATATTCTTTAAGTTTGACATAATTGCCGCCGAAGAGGTAATCACTGGAATTGTTTCGCTCGCTGAGAAATTTTGTGTACAATTTGTACATTAAATTGTTGCCATCGATCACAACCAAAGTGTTGGACAATTCGTGTGGTTTCCTGAGGCCATCGATTCTTCTGGTAAACGTTGATAACAAGGGGATCCCCATTGGTCTCAAGTGATTGTCTTGAGCTGATCCGCTTCTGATTGTTGAAACAATTGATCAATAATTCGCTGAATTGTCAATAAAATCCACAATCAATTGATTAAAACTCAATCAATGAAATTAAATAACCGCTGATTGCGATTGACTTCAATTGAATCAAAATGGCGAAATCAAAACGACCTTTGAACGAAAATCAGACGATAGGAAGTGGAAACAAGCATGGTATCGAATGTGCTGGGTCACATTGCGTTTTCAATAAGAGCCATCTGACCATGCTCACTGCAACTGCTTTCCAAAAATTATTAATGAATTTCCCAGATTTAACGGTTTTGTAACCAGAAATATATTGGAATCTAGTCACTGAATTTGAGCCATGCACATTTGTTTAACTCATTAATCAAGTTAGTGTATACCTAATAGGATGACCAGTTTAAAAGTGTGTTTCGAATATTTAATATAAAACTGCGAGAATAGTATATTTAAGCATTAAAAACAGTGTTAAATATAAAATCACAAGTTATCACAGATTGAGTAAAATAGTTAACATTCGTGATATAAAACCATAGAATCGTATTCAAGATTAAAAACTATATAATAGAAGAAAAACAGGTAATTAAGTAAATCCCATAATTGAGTTGCCTTTTAATCGGCACAAAGCGATCCCATAATGAAAGTGTTAAGAGTGTTGAGTCGATCCGATTTGAAGGCAAAGAAATCGAGACGATTGGCCGAAATCTCTTCGAAGAGATTGTAGAATAAGATTCCGTTCAAGTAATGACATAATTCTTGGGATTTGATCGGATGGCCCAACAAAGAGACCATTTTGTGGACGACAGCGTAAACCGCTTCGAATTCGCAGAAGTAATGAGTGACGTGTGGTTTGAATGAGTTCTTCGGTGCCGACAACAGACCGGAGAAGTCGTCGGCAATCAGAGAGCGATGTCTGTAGTAAATAACCGATAGAAGTAATGCGCGAACGAATCGAAAATAATTGGATCGCAAATAGAGTTTAGTATTCTTTTGCCAA